>CM075201.1:20848674-21148674 GCA_037577475.1 Chaunax sp. Z400
ACTGCGTATCTACTGCAGGGTCGTGGTGGGGCTGGAGCCTATTACAAATGACAGTGGGTGAGGGTCTGGGTACATCCTGCACAGGTTGTTCTTCACAGAGCTGACATTTTAGTCCATTTTAGGGGGTGACTGTCGACTTCAGACAATCATCATTTCACAGCCTGAGCATACACCTCTCATCATCAATGGCTCCACGGTGGAGAGAGTGGAGAACCTCCTCGGAGTGCAGATCTCACACAATCTCACCTGGTCCAGGAACAATTGAGAGCGTGCTCACATACTGCATCACCGGTACTCCAGCTGCAAGGTGACTGACACTAAAGCCTTACAGAGAGTAGTTAGGGGAGCAAAGAGGATTATTGGGGTCTCCCTGCCCTCTCTGCTCAGGAGGTGAGCCGATGACTGCACAAGGCACTGAACATTGTTAGGAAACCCTCACACACTCTCCATGAGCTCTATGACCTCTGGCCGTCAGGTAAACGATATCGGATTATAAGGTCAGAAAACAGGGAAATAACTTTGTCCCACCGGATGTTACGCTGCCGATCATCCGATCCACCTGACTCTTCTCGTGCTTTTATCCATACATACAACTCAGGTCCATATTTTAAAGAGATCCAACAAAGTAGTAGGTAATGACGAGCTAAATTTAGGCGACAGGCTAGAAAAAGTAAAGAACAGAATGTGCTAGATCGACAAGATAGATGAGAACAGTAGAGCACAGTAGGAAAGAACGAGAAATAAGGCACACACACACACACACACACACACACACACACACACACACACACACACACACACACACACACACACACACACAGTTGGGGTGGACACACAGCTCAGTGTGCCAGGACTTGAGAGGAAACAGATTGGAGAAAGGGTCCAAGTGCATATTTTGGATATCAGGTCAGGTTTCAGCCTCTCGGCCCAGCAGCACCGGATAGATTTGATTACGGCAACAACCACAGGCCAAATTTAATTAGCACATTATTCACAGCAGGATGTCGACCTTGTGTCTCAGTACACACCACGATGTCTACACTGTTTCACAGTCATCAGGAGGAAACTGGCGACCTCTTTGATTTGTGCTTAAGAGTGTTTGTGCTGCCTGTTAGAAGTGAGAACAAAATACAGAATGAGCTGTGGATTTAAGATGTGAACGTTTTATCACTGAAACAGAGATGAAGCCATTAAAACTTCACATATGTGCTGGAACTGAGGTGAAGGAAGCTGTGATCTAGTGGTACAGAGGCAGGTACTTCTTTTTTTTTCCGGTCCGGCAACCTCGGCATGCAGTATGAGGATCTGGGTGCCTTACAGAGCAGACAGATTTTTAGTTTACCACTCGAAGGCTGTTTTCACATTCATCTACTGAAGGTCTCTGAGCTCATTGAAAATCCATCCGCCCATTTTAAAGGGGGGGCCTATGAGCATGATTTGTGACATCACAACTAGTTTGGAGCCAATCCTGCGCTAAAGACACACATTCACCCATTGTTTGTCCACACTGCTCTTTTCATGTTTTATGAAAACAAACAAATTATTCTCACAAGTTAATAAAACCTTTTGTTTGATTTCTTTATGAACAAATAGGGGGCAAATAGAATTGTGTGATAGTTTGACCAGATTTTATTTAGAAAAGAAAGTGCTACTATTGCAGATTTTGTACGAAAATATTTTAATTATTATCAAAAGGCTTTTCCCATTAATTATATTTGTGAGACAGAGACTAAATTTCTGTCCGGAAATGTGCATTTTATAACCATATTTACTCGACTGTGAATTTTACATTTGGCAGTTTGCTCATAAATGTTCTGCTTTCTGCTTGGGGGTTGACCAACATGCATTTCTAACAGCATAAAGTCTACTTTATACAATGAGTATGAATTTAAAGGGAAAATCTCACCTTTTTTTGACCCATGCTGTATTATTATTTTACAGCTGTATTCTACTAACCCCGTCTGGATATCATGTTAGGATGTACTTGAAGTTAAATAAGTTGCTTGCTGGTGTGCAGAACACTGTTGGGATGTAGTGGGGTTCTGTTCTAATAAATACAGGTGGAATCTCATTGGTGCATTGGCTTTCTCGTGGATATCGTACTTGTCAATCCCTGATCGAGCATTTTAGGCAGTATCAGATGCATTTACAGAAATGCTATTGGAACAGAGCTATTGCTAATCATTCACTCTATTTTAAGCTGGAACCCTTTGCGTTTATAATGGGGTGGTCAGAGTATAGTAGTATAGTAGTAAAGGCTGTTAGGAAGCATGTACCCATCGACCCTCCATTTAAAACACAGACCACTGATTTTGCTGGGTGGCAGACACAACACTGATCGCTGTCTGAAAATACTTTAACTCTCTAATTACACACATGCACAGAGAGGAGATTTCTGCATAGCTGTGAAGATTTCACATTTGTGACTACGGCTGAGCGTTTCTGAATGGGGCTTAGACTTAAGTCACTGGGCACAGTGGTGTGGCTTTGCTGCTTGACTTGACCATATCCTGACTGGAAGGCTGGGAGGAAAGAAAGGTTTCATCACAGAACTGAAACATTAGGAGGATCTGTGAGGGATTTGATCATTGTTCACCTAGAGCCCCGTGGCTTGACTTAAATGCTTGAGTTGAACTTGGTTTTTAGCTGGTCAGTTGGTAACAGGGATGCCTGGACCACCCGGACCACCCAGACATTAGATTAGTTCTGCTGCTCCAGACTCCAAAGTTTATGAGCGACAAGTCCTCCTACCTGAACAACAAAGTTTGGTTGACTACCAAAATTACATGGTTCAGGAAAGCAGCGTGTAGGGAACAGGATGTGAACATTCACGTTGTGTCTGGACACTAAGATCACCTGTCATATAATCAGACACTAGTCACCTCGGCCAGAGAGGTTATATAGTTCCCCCTGTGTTCGTTTGTTATTTGGTTTGTTTGTCAGCAGGATTCACAAAAACTACTGAATGGATTTCCATGAAACTTGGTGGGAGGATGGATCCTGGGCCAGAACAGACCACCCCATGACATTTTGGTATGGATCTGGATAAAAAGGCGGATCCAGATTTCTTTTTTGCAGATACAGCGTTTCTTGACATTTTCTTTAATTTTTCAGGGAATAAATCATGGGTCTTGATGAGAATAATCCAGCATTTTTTGGAGGTTGGTATGAAAGAGTGTAGGTAATTTAGTGTGTATCCAAATAAACATTCTCATTCAAAAACTTTAAATATGTTCTTGTAATAAGTCTGCCCTGTGAATTATGCTTACAGGACTCTATGAGGTTTGGATAAGGCTGGAATGATTTGAAGGGGACTGTTGGACCTTGGTGGAGGTGTGCACTCTACTGAGTGCCATTCTACTTTGCTAAGTAACGACAAATGCTGTCACTACTTTGGCGAGGACAATCTAAGTGGGCAGCTCTGGTTGTAAAAGTGCACAATTGTTTGAACATGAGTTATGCTAAAAAAGGATCAGTGGAGTCACTTTAATGAAAATGAAAAGTACTTTAACATTGTAAGAAAACTGTTCTATGTTTAGAGGTCAAAGCCCTTCTACAATCCATTTCTGAGTTTTCTAAGTGAACATAATACCACCCACGTTTTCCAAATGTGTTCGTCTGCAGACGAGGGTAAATCTTCAGCACAGCTTATGAGGACATGTGATTTCTGTCTAAAATGGGGATTACAGGTCGTTGTTTAGCTCCCTTTGGAGTGACCTTTCTGTCCATGCAGCTCAGAATAATCTACACTCCTGCAAAACAGGGTCACATAGGGACTGATGAGACTCACTAGAGTTACTAATACCACAGCCATCAGGGGCCATTTGGTGGTGAAATTTAGTGAACAGAGAGTTTGTGCATAACACAAAATCTGTTTGTACAAGTGCGTCTTACATGTGGCCCATTGTTTGTTTGCACTGTTTTTTAAGAGTCAGAGTTTCAGACAACAGATAATAAACATTGTTCACATGCAGCAGAGGAACAATGGGGGGAGGGTTATGCAGTCTGTAGGTCAGTCAGGGTCCTTCACTCACTCTGTAAGGTTTTGGGCCCCTGGGGTCATGTGACCTCTGTGCATGTCAAAGATCAAACACACCAAACACACCTTTCTCTGCCAAAAGTCTCCCACAGTAAGGAAGGGAGACACAACGTCGTCTGAATGAAGCTGAGAGGTTTTATATATTTGATCATTAAATTGTGTTTGTTTTTTTTACAGTGTTTTTTGCTTCTCTGTGCAGAAGCATAAAGCAGAGGGTGGATGGGTGGGAATGTTGGGACCATGTCAGATGAAATGAAAATTAAATTTTCTGTTTCAGACCTCTGAGGATCACTTCTGTACTCTCACTGTTGTTTGAGTTCAGGACCTCCCAGCTGCCCGGAGTAGCATTGGGCCTCAAAAATGGCTTCCAGGGACATGTGACCACTAGGTTCAGAGGTCAAGGTTCAGACAGCCCAGACTCACCTTCCCCTCCCTGACACAGAGGACAAAACTCACATTGAGCCCAGGCCCTGGAAGCTGAGGGGCTCTATCTTCAGTGATGTTCTGTCAGTCTGCAGCTCTGCCTCAGCTTAAGAAAACAGCCGTTATGTTTTCTGACAGAACAGAGAACGTCTGTTCATTTGTAAGATCACTGGTCTCTTTCTTTTTTCTGTGCTTATAATGCCCACCTCTATATCGCCACCCTGCCTCAAAGCTATCTGCAAGTGCATGAAGGAAACCCTTAAAGCAATCTCTCTGAAAGCCCTTAACACTCCTCGAGTTTGGGCTGTCTTTGTTGACATTTTGGCAGTTGTCCTTGTTTCCAGTCCTAAATGGTGGCTCTAGATTCATTGCACAGTGAGACACATGCACAGACAGATGATGTGGAACGTAGACAACCGAGGACAGTATGTGGTAAAATTCAGATAGTGCCAGAAATTAAGCATCAAATGATCATATTAGCTACAACCCACATCTAGCAACAAACCTGATATGACATAAAATATAGTTGTAAGAGCCAAGAGGGGAAAAACAAACCAAAAGGATGGAGACCAAATAAATAAAAATAAATAAATGAAATACTTGTTGTAAACCTTGCAGATGTCAAAATAAACATGTAAACATGAAAACTAATGTGACTGCTCTAATCCAGCCCAACACGTGGGCTGAAATGATCCTGTTTATTCCAATCTGCCTCATTTGGCTCTTTGAATGCAGATTAATTAGAACTGGATGAAGTTATAATGATTTCAATATAAGCAGCAGGTTTTACATTGTGCTCCATGATGTTTCCACTGTTATCAAATGAGCAATAATGAGGGAATCAGAATTGGATTGGATCTTGTTTTTCATTTAGTTGTTTATCATGTTTAAATGTGCAGCTTTTTATCAAGATATTTTAATTGTGATAATCACACCAACAGTTCATAATTTAATTTTCAGTAACCTGCATGTTTCAATTAAAAATCATAATTACAGAAACATTATTTTAGATCTGTAAGAAAAGTGTCTGCAAATAAGTTCTGGAGTTCACCTTAAAAAGCCGGAGTCTTGATCTGTCCAGCAGTGACTACGCTGCATTTTTTTACAAATTTAGAATTTAAAATCACAATTTGTGTGTTTTGAGGTGTGCTGTGTTCACACCGAACGAGATGCGAATTTTCACATCCCTCTACTCGCTCTATTCGTGACACGCTCAACAATGTTGGGTATCTGCCATTTACTCCCATCATCAACCATGACTGTAGTCAACACAGTAGCTGCTTTGTGTTTGTTGTGGAAGTCATAGATACGTTGGAAAACCAAACGCCGCCATGTCTGGGTTCCCAACATTATCCAGAGGCATAGCAGTTACGATAAGCTTGTCTTCCACTTCCACATTAACTTCTCAACTCTGATAGGCTTACGCGTCACAGCGTCACACAAATTTCTCGCTTGGGTTTGAAAATTTTCAACTTGAGCGAATCTTGCGTCATTCGCATCACCTATCGCAAATTTGCGTCTACTTCATGCCTACTTGTGCCTTTTCCGTTGACTTTGTATGTTATAGCGCCGCGCAAAAAATTCACATCGCGTTCGGTGTGAACGCGGCATAAGTCAGGCACATTTATGAAGAACATAAAATCTTCTTTACCAAATCATTGCAGAACAATCGTGCGCCGACTGCAATTCCTTCTAATTTTGAAAATCTACATAACAAAACCCAAGTTTAATACATGCACAGAACTTTCTCCTTTTGTTGTCTAGCTCTTCTCGTCCCTCTTTTCAGTACACCAAACACTCATAAATCAGAAATAAGTATATAGCATAAGCACACATGATCTATGTCTAAACTGACTCATGCACTTTATCCTCCTTTCACAATCACGACATTTATCCAGGCTGAAGACTGTAGAGGTCCTGGCTGCGTCCTGACCTGTAGACCTTCCACTCTCAGCCTCCAAAACAACAGATGGCATGGACGAAGAGTGGGAGATAGGACATGGCCGGATAGGAGGGGAGGAAGGGAGTGAAATGAAGTAAAGGAGGGAAGCAGATAGGAGTGGAAGAGTGGTGGAAGGGATGAAGATGCAGAGGAGGATGGAGAAAGGAACTATGGTTGCAGAAATTGGTTACACATAGTTAAAATAAAGTGATTCCTGCTCATTGAATATATTAATATGCAAATATTTGTCATTTTAACACGTGAACTGCTGGTTTTCTACTTCACTTAAAGGTGGAGTTTTCTTGATTTGCTACTAAGTTGTGATGTCACAAAATCCTGCTTTTGAACTCAAATCTAACATGAGAGAAATTTTCTTTTAGATGAAAACAGACCTCAGAAGTCAAACTGCAACCCAGTGTAGCCCAAACATCCAAGAGAATAACTACAGGAAATTAACTGCATGAATGCTGCTCACCTGTGGATGAATCCTAGTTTTTATTATTATACGTGGACATGTGCCAAGCTCAACATGAGTCTTACTAGACATGTTCATGCTCCAGAGAGGATGAACCCTTTCTGACACTTTGTGAGTATTCCTCTGTTATGTCATTTTCTGGGCATGTTCTTGCTCCCTGGATGATGAGCCATTTTCATTTCAATGACCTTTTTTCTTTAAAGGTGGGATGAACAATTCCAGAGTAAGATAGTTTACTCTCACCTCACTCTCAACCTGTGAGTTACACTAAAGAAACAAATGAAGCTCTAGTGAAAGTTCAGTCCCTGCAAACGTATGCTTTTATTTATCATCCTATCCTGTCATTCACACCTCTTACACTTTTCAATGATTTGCAAATAAAACAGGAAAAATGCAATTGTTTTTGAAAATGATATCCTCATTTATTTGATGCCAGCAACACATTTCTATAAAGTTGGGACAGGGTCATGTTTATTTAAAAAATTTTTTTTTGGAGATGCTGTTTTCATCCCACAGGGGGAAACCACTGCACCACTGTGTTGCATCACCTCTTCTTTTAACAACACTCTGTCAGCGTTTGGTAACAGAGGAGACCAGTTGATTTCATTTTAAAGTGGAATGTTTTCCATTCTTGTCTGATGTAGGATTTCAGCAGCTCAAGAGTTTGGGGTCTCCTTTGTCGTATTTTATGTTTCATAATAACAAACATTTTCAATGGGTTACAAGGCAGGACTGCAGGCAGGTCAGTTTATCACCCGGACTCTTTTACTACGGAGCCATGCTGTTGTAATACCTGCAGAATGTGGTTTGACATTGTCTTGCTGAAATAAACAAGGCCTTCCCTGAAAAAGACGTTGTCTACTTGCCAGCATATGTTGCTCCAAAACCTGTATATATGGTTCAGTATTAATGGTGCCCTCACAAATGTGCAGGTTACCCATGCCATGTGCACTAATGCCCCCCCCCCCCCCATACCATCACAGATGCTGGTTTTTGAACTGTGCGCTGATAACAAGCCGGATGGTCCCTCTCCTCTTTAGCCCGGAGGACGTGTCGTCCATGATTTCCAAATAGAATTTGAAATGTTGACTCGTCAGACCACAGGACAGTTTTATACTTCACCTCAGTCCACCTTAAATGAGCTCAGGTCCAGTGAAGGCGGGGCGTTTCTGGATCTGGTTTATATACGGCTTCCTCTTTGCATAGTAGAGTTTCAGCTGTCATTTGTGGATGCAGCAAAAACTGTGTCCACAGACAATGGCTTTTGGAAGTGTTCCTGAGTCCATGTAGTGATGTCCACTACAGAATCCTGTCTGTTTGTAATGCAGTGATGTCCACTACAGAATCCTGTCTGTTTTTAATGCAGTGATGTCCACTACAGAATCCTGTCTGTTTTTAATGCAGTGATGTCCACTACAGAATCCTGTCTGTTTTTAATACAGTGATGTCCACTACAGAATCCTGTCTGTTTTTAATGCAGTGATGTCCACTACAGAATCCTGTCTGTTTTTAATGCAGTAATGTCCACTACAGAATCCTGTCTGTTTTTAATGCAGTGATGTTATTCTTAAATTGTTGCACTATTTTCCAGTGCAGTCTTTCACAGAGTGGTGAACCCCTCCCCATCTTTACTTCAGAAAGACTCTCTGGATGCTCTTTTTATTCCCAATCATGTTACTAATCTGTTTCCAGTTAACCTCATTAATGTTGAGATGTTCCACCAGCTGTTTTCTTTTAGCATTTCACAACTTTTACCGTCTTTTGTTGCTATTGTCCCAACTTTTTTGAAACAAATTCAAAATGGGAATATTATTATCAAATAACAATGAAATTTCTCATTTTCAGCATTTGATATGTTGTCTTTTGTTCTATTTTCAATTAAAATATGGGGTTTCAATGTTTTATTTTCAAATCATCACATTCTGTTTCTATTTACATTTTTGGAAACTGGGTTGTAAACACATATCTGATATATACTGTATGAACATTAATAAAACGCACTGGTCTAAGAAAGGTACCAACACACACACACACACACACAAACACACACACACACACACACACACACACACACACACACACACACACACACACACACACACACACACACACACACACACACACACACACACTGTAAAGATGTTTTCAGCTGTTGCTGCTGGCTGAACAACTCACTCATTGTTCCCTAAGAGCATTTGGGCTTCTCCCCCTTCCCTTTTTCCTCCCCTTTTTCCTCCCCTCTACCACCACTCTATCTCCCTTCACCCTCCCCCACACACACTCACACGTACAAAAAACACAGACACCTCCATCCTCTGGACCTCTATCCTCACCTTCTATCTACCTCAGCCATTCCCCAGCCCATCTTCACCTCTAACTTTCCTCTATAAATAAAATGTCTTCTATAAGTGTTTGCATCATCAGCATCCCAACTGCCTGGTCACGTAAATTTTGTGGAAGTCGTGACATCATCAGTTGTTTCAGTAGGACATTAATTAGACCCAGGATTTTATTACCTTGGCCAGATCTTTTCAATCATACATAAAAAAAATCTCACCAACACCATCATTTACTCTGAAATGCACCAGCGACTGTTATTTCTATGTTATGACTAAATGATGGCTAATCATGATTTAACATGTTTTGGTTGTGAGTACTTAAAAAAATAATTTCTATGTATCACATTTGTTTCAGTAGATTAGGGCTAGTGAAAGGAAAATATTGGATTTTTAAAATTATGCGTTTCTACTGTTGCTCAGTATATGTTATTATGTTTCTCATCTATATCGTGAGAAAGTATTGATCATCAAGATCTCTTCAACAATAACCTGGAACTGTATATATATTTAACATTAAAGCTTCCTTAGGGTTAGGATTATAATGTTGTTCCTCCTCTGAGCTAGGACCAGAGCCAAATCCATGCCTGTGTGAAAAGAGTGAGCTGGAGGAGACGGGGAATGTTGTCATGTTTTTAACCTGCCACTGTGGGATACCTCAAGAAGCAAAGAACAGCAACCAAATACGTCTTCAAATTGGAGGAGACAACAAGGACCGGGAGCTCCTTGTCCTCCGAGCAGAGGACGAGATCTACCTCCATGTGATAGGGAACAGTGATGGTTATTGCAAAGGTATGCCATCGTTGCTGTTCCGAAAGTGCAGTCAGATGCATGTATTATGCACCGCTTTGGGTAAGTCCTCGTTGCAGCACAGTCTCTGTGTAAAAAGGGGTTGTGTCAATCATCCCTTCATTTATAAATGTAAGTAAATAAAAACCATTCCTCATAAAAATGAAAATACTCTCACAGAGGTGGCATTCCAGCAGGCATATCTAAAGAAACCTCAGGCGCACTTACACACTGGCAAAACTCCAAAGTCTTTGTGTGACCGTCCATCGTTCCCTCCAAACCTCCGCTGCAGCTTGAGCCGAGTAGGAGGCTTGAGGCTCTGCAATCAGATCCTTGGATCCCTCCTGGCCTTTGTTCCCGGGCTTGTTTTCACTGTCAACACACCACTTGAGAGAATTAAGGGGAGCCAAGTACCTGGAGCTCAGGAGGTAATAAAGCAGTCAAAGCACTATTAAAGCTCAGAAACAAGTTGAGTCATTTCATTTAGATTCACAGAGATTCAGTTATAAAGGATGCGTGTGTGCACTCATGAAGCAATATGATGGGAGAAGCTGTGTTTTTTTTAATCTGAAACGAAGGGCATCTGTTCTTATTTACACACACACACACACACACACACACACACACACACACACACACACACACACACACACACACACACACACTTTCACACATCAAGTATTTCAGTGCTTATTTAATTTCATTCCCCTGAGTAATTTTCTTCATCCGATGTTAAACCTCACACAGCGACTTTCACACTCCTGTCAGATTCCTTCTGCGTGGCTAAAGGCTGACTGTAGATCAGTTTACACCACTGGGTGATTCGGCCATGAAAGACGCTTCTGTGTGTGGACTGTGTGTTGCTACGTTTGTGTGTTTGTGTGCAATGAAGAAAACAAAACGAAGGACACATGAAGAGCGTATGAAAAGCATTTGGAAAATATTATATCACAAATGTTTTAACTAAACCTAAAGATACTGTACATGTATGTAGCATATTCCATATGATATGATTTTCCTCATAACATGTCCTCAGTAAACTATTTTCTCTGGTATGAACATAACTTAACCTTAGATTTCAATCATGATACCAAGATCATCAATAACAAGCATTAAAAACTCAGGATCCCTCGCTGTGGGGTCATTTCATCAGAGAAGGACAGAAAGAAGTTATTCACATTGTCCCTCTTAATTGCAATTCTTGTTACTTGCATATCTGGGAAAATCATCAAATTTTCAAAATGAGAATAAATTAATTAATTAATTAATAAAATGCTTAAAAGTTTCAAAACATCAAAAGGCACCTCTGCAGTACACTGGGAGAGATGTGTACATAAAGTTTCGTGGGAAAAAAAATCTCATCTGAGACAAATCCCACTTACTCAATGAAACTGTAACCATGGAAATGGAAAAAAATTAAAAACAACCAAATCCCCAAATAGCAAAAGTTACCACTTAAGTTCTTGGTTGTTGTGTGCAGAAAGTTTTATGAATATATATGAAACAGTTTTAGAGTTATGCTCCGGACATGAAACGGAACAGACGTATAGATGAAAAGTGAAAAGTTAACTTCTTCTCCTCACAGGGCAACGACAAACAAACATGATGATCCAATAGAATATGATGCTTAAAATACCCAACAGTAAATAAAGCAGTTTAATTAGCTCAACCTTAAACATTAATTTACAGCAATAAAATGCAACATAGACATTAATACGGCAGTCATTTTAATCCAAAAAAATCCATCATGTAGAAAATAAACCTTACATACGTTTTGTATTTTATATTGTCTTCCACCATATTATAAGACAGCGTTCAGCTCAGATTGATTGGCTTTATGTCGTCTGTTTAGTTTAATCTGTGCGTGTTGATCTGTGAGGTGCTTGTATGCTATTCTAGAGAGTAAAGAGCCGTTTCTCTGCCAGCAGAACTTCAGAAGGAAAAGTTAAAGAAATCAAATGCTCTAAACCGCCCTCCAACATCTGTCACTCCACACATCTGTATTATTCTTTTCTCTCTCCACTATTTTGCTGTTTGTCTTCATTGTGGTTCTGGGATGGCATGAAAACATCCACACACACAAACAAACTACAAACATTCCATGTTTAGCCTTAACGAGGCAAATAAATCCTGTTTTTGATTCCCCAGGAAATGAGTGTTGTGCTGTTGGGGAGTAAAAGAAAAAGTGATGGAAGAAGCCAAGAAAGTCTGGATTTATAGAGATCTGAGGAGACAGACACGAGGAGGGGGAGAGACTTTAAGACTTCAGAGAGGAAAAAGGGGTGTTTTTTTTTTCTGGGTGGCATAAATTCATAACTGGTCAGTTGTACCTCATCACTTTATATTGGTATTGTGAAGCCAAATCAACCACTGACCTTGAACTGTTAGCTCTGCTGCACCATAATGTTCATGTTAACATGAAACATTCAGAAACAAATCAGGACACTTGTAAAAAAGATTTTAAATCTCAATGAGACTTTTTTCCTGGTTAAACAAAAACCAGCTGCATGTTTGTTGCTATACTTCACATATGATGAAGATCATAATATCTATATCTATCTGTGTATCTATCTATCCATCTATCTAGCTATCTATAGCATTAAAAGCATCACACTGAAAAGGTAGAGGAGCTTCCAAATAATGAGCGACTGATATGACATTACAGGTTATCATGACATGTTTTGGATGACAACATTTTCAAACAAGCAACTTTATCAGATAATAAATAAGACAAATATTCTTTCAGCTTGACTGCCTCAAAGCACTTAATATGTTCAAAACAGCTTTATACAGCTTGTATTTAAATGAAGTGGCTCTATTAAAAATTATGATCATATATTGTGTCATCTTGTTGTGGTTTCTCGTACCCCAAGCATTTGGTTGAAATGTGTCACTTCCTCGAGTTTTTAAAAGCAGATACGACGAACCAGCCAACCTGGTCCAGGGTCAGCTAGTGTCATCTGAAATATTTAGCAACAGAATAATGTTTCCAAATATAAATGAGAAGGAGAGAGTCAGGGTGAGTCATGATGAGGGGGATGCTGGGTAAACCAGAAGTCCTGACAAACACAGACTCTTTTATTCACGACAGAAATATCTGATAGACGGGAGGGGAGGGGAAGATTTGACCGCGGAGAACATTCAGGGGATAGACGGAGACACTGGATGTTTGTCCTGATGAGAGAGCAGCAGCACAGCCTGGCCCTGCAGCAACAAAATGATTGCTTTATAACCAGCAGATATAAAAGCCTGAAAATTCAAATTTAAAAAATACTAAGGAGATTTTGCATGATTCAGATTTCACACCTCAGTAACCTGTCATAATGTTTGTTACAACTCAAGAGACACTGTGTGGAAAAACTAAACTACTGTTGTCGTGCCCTCCATCTCTGCAAACTCTCCCCTTTGTTTATGGCAGTCCCAGGACAGAGCCTCGCCATCCTATTCTGCAGTGAGGACTCAGCTCTGCAACAACCATCCTGCCCCTGAGAGACTGTAGTCCCTGCTGTCAGTCTATATTTCCAGCCTTACTCGTTTATACAGTGTTCACTCATTGCCTGTTCACCCTGACTAATCCTTTCCCAGCAGTCCTGTTTGCTTGGCTCCAGCCCCTGTGTCTGCCCTGTCTTGGTGAATCACATGAAATCTGTCCAGCTCAGCCCTACCTGCACACCATGGTCTGCTCTGCAGAACTTATACCTAGCTCACATTCATTCCCTTGAAGTCAATATAACCATCACCTGTACTGCAGTTTCTGGTTACATTCACATTAGGCTGAGGGGACTCCATTCTGATTTGTTGTGTTTAAATGACACAAATCAGATTTTTTCATGGCTGATTTGAGTCACTTTCATTTCAGTCAGGGCTAGGAGGGAATAACGGGCCACGCAGGGAATAACGGACAAACTGACACGGAGGACAGAACCAAACAGACTTAAATACACAGAGTAACGAGACAATGACATATAGGTGGAACAGAGAGGAGGAGAGAATCAGAGACAGGTGGAAACACTCGGACAATCACAGAGGAGGGAAAATGAAGAGAAGGGAAAACCTTAAAGGGGAAAACATGAGGAGGATAAACTAATAAACTAACAAGACAGAGCAAACATAAACACAGGGAAAAGGAGCAAACTGGAACCAAAAACATAGAAGACTAAAACACAGACAGAGGAACCATAAGGGTGAAACAGATCACAAGACAATAAGACAGGAAGTTAGAAGCATAAGACATGACATGGAGAACTAAACTTAGAAAATAAAACAGGAAAAAAGGTTTCCTGACTGAACCTCATTTATGGTCCTAGATAGGATATCCGATTCATGGCCGTGCAACATGAATGAGATCAAATCGGAATTCCTGTTGCATTTCATATATGCATCCGCTGAGAGCTGTCGTCATCAGTCAGCACCAGCAGCTGAGGCGTTTGCCTCCAGAGGTAAATGTTATGCATACGCTCTGTACAGGTTGCACCCATTTCCATTTCCATGAGTGTTGGTGATGCAGACGACTCGTGCAAAAATGTACCAATGTGCACATGCCTGCCATTTCAGAGGACAGTTCACATTAGAGCTAGATGGAGGTACAGCGTCAAGATAATGAAATCTAATCTGAGCAAAAAAAATCTGAATTTAATGATGAAGCTGTAATGTGAATGTAGCTTCTTTCTATTTCTCAGATTCTATATCTCAGTCTGGCAGAGGATCTTTGTTAGATGTCATTCTCCTTCTCCCATCAGTACCTGTTGGTGGTCAAATCTCTAATAAAGGATTAAAATGCCTCAAAACTCAACCATGCACTCAATATGCAGCACAGTTATTGACTAACTGCATTGAGTATGTTACGGTTAAAAGACATATCGGCTAGACCTTGTCACCTGCAACATATAAAGATGATGGTAAACCCGAGAACTAGTTTATGATTGTTTTATTTACAAATACTGTAATGCCAAAATGTAAGCAAAACTACGGGAGTCTGGAGGTCAGGCCAAAAAGGACGAATGGAGGAAGTTTGGACCAGACACACGCTGGTTGGTAGGACCGAGAATGTCACCCCTGACCTATAGAAAAGGGAATAAACTAACAAACAAAGCCACAAAAACTTGACCCCCAGACCTCCATCCTGAATGAAAGAAAAAACACAAAATCAGGACCACCAAAAGCAAACGTTGTAATTTTAATTGTGTTTTTATTCTCTTTTAGTTGTTCCTTTTCTTCCCTAATTCTCTTCTACCTTCTTTTATTATTCTTACCCCTTTGTTTTAGTCTTATTCTGTGATTTCACCCTTGGGACGTGATGTCGTCTTCTTATTATCTTTTTATTACCTTTAATATCTTCTATTTATCTATTTTTTTTTACTTTGTTGTATTGATCTACTTTTATATCATCATTATATTCATTCTCTCTTGTATTTATTGACCATTACCTTGACTTTGCCCCATCGCTCAGTTTTATATCACCCGCTGTGTATTTTATATTTTTATCCTCAACATTAATTCTCTCAACTCTGTCTCAAATCTTGTCTTTATGGTTTTGTCCTTACCGTCGTCATGTTACCTTGAGTTTCCTGTCTTTGTTTTGTCCGTCAAAGCACTTTGTTTTCAAAGATGCTGTATAAATGACGATTATTGTTATTGTAAGTCTCAGGCAGTTAGAAATCTGCTTCAACCCCTCCTCCATCATCCCTTAAACATGGGCAGGGCCACCCACTGGTGAACACTTGAGGTTGAGGATGCAGAAGATGAGTCGGCAGCACCTTGAGATGAGTACAGTAGAGTATGTAGAGCCTGAAGACTAACTAAAACCCTGGGGGGAAAAAAAATGTCAGTTTGTTGCCACCTGCAGTGCTTAAACTAGGCTAAAGCTTCTTAAGACTGTTTCATGCCCTAATGCTGACTGCTGGCTGTTAGACAGGAGAAGGCAAGAATGTTTGTCAGTGTCAGACTCACGGGGATCTGGCTGCTTCTAGGAAGCAGCACATATCAGTGCAGACCAGCTATAGCTAAATATGATGAATCAACAGTGAGACATGGTCAGGTGGAAATATTGAGTCTGCACTGAAGCCTGACATCCAAACCATGATCTATATCAAATAGATGTCATATTTATATGTCATATATATTTTTTATTTTCAGGACTGAACTGAATCAATACCTATTCAATCATTGTCTAAAAAGTTAACTGGGATTGTGTTTTAGTTGATTTTGTTATATTGAATAATGTTAAACCAGTGGAATAAATTAAACCAGAGCTTCTCACAGCATTTTCTTAATTCATACAACATCTGTAAGACATTTGCTTCCTTTAAAAAGATCTAACAGAAGCATTTCCGAAGAGTAAATGACAACAGGATGAATTACATGTCCACTAATGATCAATTAAATGTTGTACAAATGCTGCTTTGAAGCAGACATTTCAACCTCACCTTTGTAGCAAACAGAGCTAAAGATTAGTTTTGTTCAAGCTATCATCAAGAGTTTTTTTTTTACACTGTGGAATCACTTGGTTCAATTAATTCATTGATCTGACAACATTAGCTTACGCTAATCTGTAGCTTCCGGCTGATTGTTTTTCTTCACCCTGCAGTGAAGAAATGCCTCAGAACCACCTGCACTGGGATGAGGTCATGTGAATTTGTTATTAGCTGCCCATAGATGTGGTGGTCGTAGCTTTTAATGGTATCCGTGGCAACAGGCGTCACGGGGGCCCCCCAGCAAAGAGGGCGTCTGCAGACATGTAATGTGGGGCCCCTTATGTGTGACCTATTAATGCTCTTATTTATCAATAAACTAATGCAGGGAGCTCTCTTCTATCATTTACAAGCAGTTTAGAGTTTGTAAAACATAAAAGAGTGAAAACTGCAACACACAAAACAAACAACAAAGCGAAGGAAACAAAAAATATGCAAAGCGCTTTCACTGTGTCTCACCACCTCACCTCTTGACCCTAAATAATGTCTTTAGACGCGTAGTTTTCCCATAATTGTCCGATTAATGTGAGGCAGATGGACGTAATGCTTCTGTGTGCAGAGCTGGCCGGCCTCTAAGGCGGCGGGAGTGCTCAGGGTATGAGATAATGCCAGAGAGAGGCCAGCCTGGGACTGACACTGCTGCTGTGTGTGTGTGTGTGTGTGTGTGTGTGTGTGTGTGTGTGTGTGCGTGCGTGTGCGCAGTCACACTAAACCCCACCAGCGGATGTTTTACATCCCCTTTCCGCTCAATTACCGCCTCTCAAGGTCACAGATATCTGTCCAAGATAACTTTGTGTTTCCTCGGCCAACTGCAGCCACCATTTTTTTTTTCATGTTGTTTGGCATCTTTGCATTTCAACAAAAATGTGAGTCACAGGAGACTATTTGTTTCCTCCTATAAAAGACTATAACGAGCACCTCTTCCACATAATGACTGGGTATGAACCCTAATGCACGTCGTAAATGTTACTGTGGCGTTCTTGGCTGCAGTCTGAGGCCCTTATTGTTTCTTGGCTCTTTCCTCTTCGTCCTCGCCCCGGGACTCTTTTTTTATTGGATCTACAATTCAACGAGTTTTCACCGAGCTGTTTGTGTTATTTGTTTGCTCATGATCACTTAATGGATTTAATAGATGGGGGTGTGTGGCAGGCATTGAGAGAATAAGAGAAAGTGTGTGCGGAATGTGTAGTCAGAGTGACTCAAACTCTCTCTCTGTGTGTGTGTGTGTGTGTGTGTGTGTGTGTGCATTCCACCCGGTGACTCGTCCGGCCTCTCCGGATCTCAGCGCAGTGCGTCGCTCTAATCCTGCCTTCCTGTTTTCCTGCAGGAGAAGTGAGGTGGAGAGGAACTGTGGATTTGATAATTAGCCTGATAACAGTGGCACTCAGTTTACCTGGAAGACAGCAATGAGAACGTAAAGGACAGAGTTCAAGTCATTTTCATTTTTACCAATCGGTTCTGTTCATGTACTGATAGACACTGCTGGGTGTCTGACAATGGGAACACCTCCAATTTCCCAGTATCACTGCAAATTACTTCCACATTAGATAATTTAGGGGATGTGCAATGTCAAAATCAGTGCTGTTTTGGCAAGTAGTGTGTCTGCTTTGTCACAGATGCACAACTGGTGTATTTATTAACTCTAACCACAGTCTTTCTCTGACCTTTTTATGGACTGTTGCTTTTAGGTGCTCTGACTCCGGTGCTCTCCCCGAGTGACGTCTAGTTTAATAAAGAACCCGAATATATCCTCCACTGCTGCTTAAAGATGCCTGGCTGTCATGTTCTAGATGCTAAGAGAGGAGGTGTGATAGACAGGTGATAAAGAGGCCGTTTACACGACAACCGTTTCACCCAAAACAGAAACCTTTTGTTGCGTTTTGGCCGTCCGTTGATACGAGAACAGCATTGTCAGGGACTGAAACTGCAAACATTGTCATATAAACGGTCAAAATGGAACTCCTCTGAAACGATGATGTCACAACCCCGCTTCGCTCCTGCCTATCACGGTTCCTGCCAGCCTTAATGGCATACAAAGACAGCAGACAGCCTACTGTGGCCAGAACAACAACAATAAAACATCGGACTGTCCGGTTTTGTTTGTGCTGCAGACTCTGCTGAGTTTATTAATGCTCCTCCAATGTAGATTTGCTGCATCACTGTGATCTTATTCTGTGGTGTTTAGTTTGAAAAGTTACACCAACTACTGCCTTGTCATACAGACTACAGCGTTTTCAGTCATTTTGTGTATCTGTGTGTACGGGGATCATTTCGAAAACAATGTCGTGTGAACGCAGAACGTTTTCAAAACGCAAAGAAAAACTTCTCTGTTTTCAGGAAAAACGTTGAGTGAACAGGGCCAGAGAGAAACGAAGACAGCAAACAAGTGTTCAAAAGTTAGAATACTGACTCTAATAATAATACTGACTCCTTGATGGTTCTGCAGGGAACATTACAAACATTCTGAGATCATATTCATATTGACATTGCCCTCGCTGGCTCTGCCTTCCTCCCACCAACGTCCCCAAGACATTGCAATAACATTTCAGATGTCCACCTTTGGGGGAGACAGAGGGGGGGAGGGTAAAGAGGCGAATACTGGATGGTTTGTTTCTGCTGCTCTGACAGTAATGAAGTGTCTAATGTGGAACTGTCAGCAGCTTGGAGACACCAGAGACCTTGAGACACTGTGGAGACGCAGTACACACACACACACACACACACACACACACACACACACACACACACACACACACACACACACACACACACACCCACTCGGTGACGCCTGGGCAATTACCACCCACCACTAATTACTGCAGCTCACACATGGTCGTGGCTGTGAAACCTTTCTGCCCTGTATGGATCGACCTGTGATGTGGTCAGACAAGCAGAATCGCCCAGCAAGGACGTCTTCGTGGTGCAGCGGAGCAAACCAACCTGAAGCTGCATACGTGTTGTGTAGAATGTATTTGTGCAATTCATTTTATACGTTGCTTGTGTAGATTCTCATTCATTGAGGTCATGGTAATCCCTCTATCTGAGTCAACAAGTCAGTTAGAACTGAAGAAGCCTCTTGGATGAGAGGGGAAACTTCTTCAAACCGTAAACAGAAGTCCAGTTGCTTCAGATTCAACCTTCAAGGACTTTATATGTTAAAGGTCCTAAAGCTTTTTCATATTAAGATTAAGGAGGAACTGACTGTAGTCAACAAGCCCCCCTGACTGTTGGTTCCACTGTTCAGTCTATACTCTCAGATTAATGACTGGGGTTTTTGACATATAGACATAAGGTTTATTTACAGTAAGATGCTTGTTCTTGCTTGTTGTTGATTGGCCAATGCCCCACACATGGAGTATCCTGCACAGCACAAATCAATGGCCTCCACATTCAAACAATGAAGCTACTTCATCGACCGACCGACTTCTTTTATTTATTACAGCTGCTGTATTGATGCGTTGCAGACGTTCCTGTGTTAAACAGCTGGAAGCTCTGCTCGATGTGTATGTAAAAAGAGTGCTACCTAAAATCACACACTAACGTGGCATTATGAAAAGTTATTAGCCCTTTTTACACAGTATCACACGATACCGCTGCAACGAAGACCCGCCTCTGTGCTGTCTTTATTTTTTGTTCAGTTTAAAAATCGTTGCAGCGGTATCGTGTGATACTGTGTAAAAAGGGTTAATGTCAGACAGAGGATGGAAGTGGACTCTAAGTTGACAATTGAGTTTGATATCAGGTAAAATGGAATATATACCTTTCCCAGTTTATCATCCATTAAATTATCATTATCATAATCCTAAAACTGGAGCCAACACTTTGAGGTCACAATGGAAAAATAACTTTTCCTCTTGGTTGGCAATAATGTCTTCATATTATGAGATAATTGCTGTGATAATTAATGACAGTAACACATTTCTCATGCATTTATGTCATTTATTTTGCTTTTTTTTTTTTGCAATATAATGGAGCGAAGCCTGCAAGCTAGTTCAGGCTGCTAACTCGAGCCACACTGCTGCAAACATTTGCAAATTACATGCATCATTCTCTTCAATTGTCATCAAACACACTCCCAACTGACAGTCTGTTTAAACTGCAATAATTTCCCATTATGGCTGCCTTTCAATGCCATTGCTGCTCCATGTGCATTTTGCTGTTGTACTTTCATCCCCACCATCACCCCAGCATCCACCTGTAGGTTCCAGTTAGTGGGGTTCAAGAAGTTTTGTCATCACTCCCCAATATATCCATACAAACATATCTGCAGGGAGTGATGAGATCGGAGCCTGGATGCCAAACTCAAAATATGTTCTGCTGCTGTAATAATAAACATCTCAAACTCGTGAGATGTCTGACTGAAATAATAAAAAATAATATTGCCAATGATTTTTGGACAGCCATTCAAAGACATTCAGTTCGCAGCCTTTCTCTTACACTCGAGTGAAGATACCTGAAGGACACATGAACACATCTTGTTTCTGGGACTCTGGTAAAAGCAGAATTTGAGCAGCGACAGCTTTGTAGCTCTGTCATGTGAGCACTTCTTCCATGTTTTCTAAAAGTGTTTTGCAGGCACAGTTAGCATGAGAACAGAGACAGGGTTAGACACAGCGAGAGGTAATAAGTCATCTGGATGGGGAGGGATGAGACGGACCCCCTGCCTGGATGACATCTGCTGTCTGCTTTTTTTTTCACACCTTCTCTGTCTTCTCTATCCCAGCCAGTGCGTTATGCATAGCTGTTAGCTGAAAAATGCCTTGAACATTAGTTTTGTTTATCTAGTTTTATAAGAGTTATTTAAGCTGAAGGGGAGGTGGATGTTTGTCAAACCACAGGAGACGATGTGATCCTGCAGTTTATGTTGGCGCACAAATCCGGGGTTACAGGGTTTTCACATAACAATAAATGACATTATAATTTATATTTGAAGAGTTTTGCCTTCATTTAATGGTTACTGAGGAGATACAGGCAGGAAATGGAAGGACAGAAAGAGAGAGGGGTGGTATGCAACAAAGATGGCTGGCCTGTGTTCAACAGAGGACATTGTGATTATGGGGTATTTATCTTAACCACATGGCTACCACACATCCTGATGACATGCTAATTTAAAACCATTGCCTCTTGATAATAGGAGTTGAAAATGTATTTTCTAACCATTAGCACAGGGGGCTTACACTTAGCCAAAAGTCAAATCACAAATCACAAAGCAAAAACAGAGCAATCTTTTTAACGGGATGGAAACGTGCCGTATGCCTTTGCTGTTTTCCTTTGCCAGATGAAGGAAATAAGTATAATAAGCTTAAAATGTTTTCAACGACCTCTCTGTCACACTGAGGGTAATACGTCTTTACATGTTTGATTCCCTGTCCTGGTCCTGTTTTTGAAATAAAACAGCAATCACCCATGTCAGATCATTTGTTTGAAAAAGTTACATCTTTCTTTTTCATGGGTCTCCAAGATATTTGACTGTCCAAAAAGCAGTTCTGATGGAGAATAATAGCCCCTTATTTCATGTATGGTTATGCAATCGAATGAAGGCAATTCTCTGTGTTAATGGTTGGGAAGTCAGTGAGGTAAGTCACGACCTTTTGTTTACCTAAATAAATATCTTGATATCAGAGCAGCAATTAGGATCGAACACCTTTAGTGAAAAAGCTCCGAGTAGTTCTCATTTATGTAATTAAATCCTTTATTTTTCATTCTAAAGAGATGCTGGCTAAACTGTTGGGAATGTCTAGCCAGCACCAGCATGTCTGGGTTCACATCCAGAAATCTTTCCCCATTAGAAAGAGTCAGTTGTTAAATTTGGGGTTGGATTATTCACACATTTTCTGCCTGTCAGACTCAGAGACAGTCTTTTCCTCCCACCTCCTGTTATAAATGAGTCTCTTATGACTTCTTCCTCCATCATATAGACTTGCTGTCATTTTCTCTTCATGCATGTCGTCACAACACACACGATGCAACAGATGCTGAGACTGACAAACGTTTGCATGACCTTTTCGCTGACACTCAACAATATAGCATCAGCAACCGCAATCATTAGGAAGCATTTCAAGGCTGTTGGAAGACATTAAGCTGAGAAGTGTTGTGTTTGTGCTGCAGACTCTGCTGAGTTTATTAACTCTCCTCCAATGTAGATTTGCTGACCCACCACTGTCATCTTATTCTGTTGTGTTGATTTTTAAAGGTTACACCGACCACTACTGTCCTGGCATGCATACTACAGCGTTTTCAGCCATTTTTGCGGATCAGTGTGTACGGGGATCATTTCATAAACATTGCTATGTGAACGCAGAACTTGTTCAAAACGCTGAGAAAAAAATGTTGCAGTGTAAATCGGGCCCTAGAAAGCAGCTCGTAGCAGATAGCAGCTAACTCAAAGAAGAAGAAAAACAACTGAAAATGTAAATTGGGGAGACGTTTACGGAGCTCCTTTGTAATCTGAATAGAGATCAACCATCATGTAACAGGGAATAAAGGTAAAGAAAAACCTCTGTATATTAAATTGTTATACACCTTTAGCAGAAAAACACTTTTAGGTATTTGACGCAGCAAGATCAATGACTCCAAGCTGAAAAGAGGATTTTGAAAGACTGAGCTATAATCGCCCTTAATAATGAACATAAAATTTTAGTTTATATCACTACCAGTACTCTAACACCTGCTCTTCATTACGTGTCCTAAACGAGGCCTGAGAGGACAGTTTAGGCTCAGTGTCCCCTGAAAGCTATCTGTTGACAGACCAGCTGGACAGCAGGACATTGATGCTTTTTACATTGAACCGGCTGATCTCAGACAGCTATTGACCTTTGCTAAGTGATGTCTGGGGGATAATTTAATTGAGCCCTCATTTTCTGACCTGAAACCACTTAGCATAGAGCTATAAATTGTAGAAATCTAATGTTGACTGAAGCCCACAGCTAAAATGCTGCTTAGTTCGCCTTTAAAGGACCATGTTTGGCTCTTTGTATGTTTTGTCCTGTTTACTGCTCATTACATATATGTGAAGTTCAGTTTGCATTCCTGCTGATCCTGTTGTGCTTTTAGGTTGTTTTGAATTTTCCTACAATGACAGACTGAATGCATGAGTTCAGGTAATCTTACTACTTAGTTGCATAACATATAACTGTATTTTATTACAACTGGGGTCTTATTTTTTTTGTTTTTGTCAGAAATAGAAGAATAGAAGAAAATAATATATATAGACAGACTAACAGCCACCAGTTTATATAATCCTGACACAAAACCAGGTGAGCTGAACCACCCTGATGACCAAACTCCACCCATCAGGCTCCTGGAGGGAGGGGCCAAAGGTTTATTTACATCCTGCACTAAATACGTGACACATGATATATGTTTGCCACAACACACACTCACTCACACAGACACACACACACACACACACACACACACACACACACACACACACACACACACACACACACACACACACACACACACACACACACACACACACTTTCCACCCTCTTAACCTCTTGGTTGCCTGACTTCCTGCCTCCCTGCAGCCTGAAAGCCGAGGAAATCAATTAGTCTGCAGAAATTACAGAGCAATAAATAAGGAGGGCCGGTCGGCAGCAGCAGAGATGGGCCGAGGGGAGACCAGAGTTATGGGGCCCCTCCTGTCTGCTAGTGGAGCTCAGGATACCGGGGCCTCTAACATGATCACAATATGAACTTTTTGCTTTTTTACCGCATCATTTTTTGCAAAACGACTAAATCTGTTTGGAGGGCAAGGAAAGACACAAATGACCAAATCTTTGCTGGGGTGTATTTTACCCTGTAATCTATTTTAAGTTTTCAAATTATGACATCTTCATTTATAAAAACAACAGAGTTGGCTAAATCCATCATTTACCTATAATGAGTGGGTTTTAATCTAACAACAATCTATCTATCTATCTGTCCATCTATCTATCTATCTATCTAAACCTACCTACCTACCTACCTACCTACCAACCAACCAACCATAGTTTACTGGTCCAGAGGATGAGCCCTGAACTGGTTTGCCCTCTCCAGCAGGCTGTGTCAGCAGACCCCAGTATGGATCCAAGCGGCTGCTGCTTGTGTTTTGGCTGCTCCTCTGTGTGATAAGATGCCCTGATGTTGTCCCAGTGTTAACCCAACATCCTGTGTCTACACTCTCTTCCTGGCCTTATCACGCAGTGTGTGTGGACTGGATCACAAATACTTCCGGAGGTCAATAGATAAAGTCGAGCAACAAACATCGCACTGAACCTCACACACACACACACACACACACACACACACACACACTGTTAAGGACCGCTGCAGTTGTAAACGGTGTGTGTGTGTGTGCTTATGGTCCAGGGTTCAGGGTGCTGTAACAAACCAGTTAAACTTTAAACATTGATAAACAGAAGAGTTGCTCCATACTCATCTCCCAACTCTGCTTACTGGATGTTTGAATTTTTAAATTAAAGTTAAATGTTTGTCCCTGACTGTTCTGGAGTCTGAAGACATTAGGATGAAGAAAGGGTTACCAGTCTTTCATAAGCCTTTACATTCCAGCACACTGTACAACACAGTTAAGAGCTAATACATGACTGAGGGCACAACAATCTGCCCATCTGTTATATTGAACAGGTGGTGTAGTAATACTTCCAATGTACTAACACACATTTAAATTCCTGGTAACAGTACCTTTGTTGTCCATAGTAATGTTTAAACAAGAGGGCCTTAATTTCACACTTAAGCTTCTTATTCTAGACCTATGACCAGGTCTGCACAGCTGGAAAACCATGCATTAAATGAGCAGTTCATTTTTCAGAAGTTAGTAAAACAGTATGAGAAGATCAATACCAATGTCATCTGTGTCACAGGAAGCCAGTTAGGTTAGCTTAGCCTAGCCTTGGAATAGGTAGAAACAGATAGCCTGACTCTGTCCAAAGGTAACACAGTCTGCTCAGCAGGTCCTGTACAACTCACTAATTAAACTAAATAAAACTTACATGCTACATTTTGTTTGTTTGAACTGGTCAATATGACTGTGTATAAAAAGACCACTTTGTTTTCTTATGGGGAGTAATGATACTATTGACATTCTGTAGTCCCAGCCGGCACATAGTCCGACACGAAAGCCCTTGTGAACCTGTTCCTCTAAAATGTCTTAAATGTCATGACCGGTGGTTATGGTAACCAGTAAAGCAAGAGACCAGTACTATTCAACATTTTGACTGAAATGGGAATGTCGCTAATTTGTTGGCCTAAAGGTTTGGACATGGTGGGACAAACGTGATGTCACGTCATGTCATGTTCTTCATATGTGGAGCTAAGTAACCGCAGCACACTGAACACAGTGTGCTGAGATAAAAGGACTTTCTGTTTAAACATTACACATGAACATCTGTGTGTGTGTGTGTGTGTGTGTGTGTGTGTGTGTGTGTGTGTGTGTGTGTGTGTGTGTGTGTGTGTGTGTGTGTGTGTGTGTAAGCAGCATAACTCAAAAAGTTTTGAACAGATTTCAATGAATTTAGTGGAAAGGTGGGCCCTGAGAAGGGGAACAGGTGAATAGGTAGATTTTGAGGCTTTGACCCACCCCACTCTGTCTCTGATTGGCTTGGTATGATTTGGTCAGGCATCATTTGGATTTTAAGTCTTCTGATTCCAATTCTTCCGGGACAGGGTCAAAATGGGCCACATGCTTATTTCACAGAAGAAAAATGTATGTAGAAAACAAGCCATTCTGTATCATGAATGACTCATTCATATATTCACAACAACTGATTAGAATTGATCATATCCCTGTAAACACAAAAACAAACAAATCCTAGTGGGGGATGCAATGGGATGCAGCCTTTTCACCACATAAGCTGTCACTTTTCTGAGGCACTCTTCAACTTGCTCCGCTGACATTCTTCCCTTTGCTGCTAAGGTGAATGTCGTCATCACTGCCACTGGATTAGCGTCAGTAAACTAGCTACTAGTATTAGTTTTGGAACCAGTTCCAATTTTGACGTCTCTCAAACTGAACTACTGCTGTGTCTCAAATCGTGTACTTCCATACTTAACCTGGCCAGTTTGAATGCATAAGTGCGTTCACACTATTAAGTTAGTCAAAATGTAGTATACTGTAAGTAACAGGATATCGCACTCAAAACGGACCAAAAGTTGAGTGTGGGGCGATGGACTCTTGGCTATTTAATGGAAAGGGGAGGGGCTTATGAGACATTTCAGGCTTGCAAAAATGGCAGCCGAGGAAAACAGCAAACCATATACAGTAAATATAGTTTAACTACCAATGCTGTACTATTATGCATGAACCGTTCATTTTTAGTCAAATGAAACCACCAGCAACACACACACACACACACACACGCACACACACACACACACACGCACACACACACACACACACACACACACACACACACACACACACACACACACACACACACACACACGCACACACACACACACACACACACACACACACGCACGCACACGAACGCACACGCACGCACACACACACACACACACACACACACACGCGCACGCACGCACGCACACACACACACACACACGCACACACACACACACACACACACACACACACGCACGCACACACACACACACGCACACACACACACACACACGCACACACACACGCACACACACACGCATCCCAGTCTTAGGCTTTTATCAGATCTCGCAGGAGGGGAGCTCAGAGAGCGAGAGAGAGAGAGAGAGAGAGAGAGACTCTCTGGGTGATGTAGATTTATTGTACATGGGAGATAAGACACCTGCATTCATGAACAGACCACACACCATGTACACAGGAGATAACACACATACTGACATATAGTCATGTACTCAGACACAGTGAAGCAAAACGCACACACACACACACACACACACACACACACACACACACACACACACACACACACACACACACACACACACACACACACGCACACACACACACACACACACACACACACACACTCACACATACACTTCAAAAGGCTGGGATCACTGCTGCCCTCTCCTCCCTCCTCTTGACCTTTAACCTCCATCTCTTCATTCTCCCCTCTCTCCCTCTCTGTGCCAGTCTCTGTCTCTGTCTCTCTGTCTTTCATCGTTCTCACATTTGTCTCTCTCCCATTATGCTTCATTTTTCTTTCAACCTGTCGCTGGGTCTCTGTCCTTTCTATGTTTTGAACATAAATCGAAGAAATACATGTTTTGCCTTTTTGACCTGCACAAATTTGTGGTAAAATTGCACATCATCACCATAACGTCCAAATAAAATGGTGTGTTTGTTGCTCCTTCAGATTTGGTTGTATTAATGTTGGCATCCTCCCAGATCTCAGCTATTAATAGTACAGTGCCGTCATCACCGACAGAAATGATGGCCAAAGCTACAAAGAAATGTATAATGAGTAACTCTCCTCTAAATTGCTCTCGCGGAGTTGATCCAACACTGTTCACCCACTCAAACAGTGACACCGTAGCTGCTAATTCTAGCTCTCTGATTGGCTAGACAGTCACCGATAGTCCAACAAAGGCTCTGTAACAATGTCAGTATATTCATGACCTATTTTGCATTGACCGTTTATGGATGATTGTGGGACGACACTGGGAGGAGTAGTGGGACGACACATGGAGGAGTAGTGGGACGACACATGGAGGAGTAGTGGGATGAAACTGGGAGGAGACCATACTCGTACAATTCACCGCAGGTGGGTATTTATAAAGAGAAGACTGCGTACAGGTGTGCGCCGCACGGTTTTATAAATCTAAATATTTTCTTGTGTAAGAACATTCTGAGATCTGTGAGTGCAAAATGTTTTAGGAGGGAATCTACGCTGAGTTTTATAAATGAGGCCCCAGGTGAGTTTGCAGGACAGGATAGAGGTGTCATGTTTTGACAATGTATTTTGCGTGCAACCCACAGCATGGATATTTAAAAAAATGTTGGTTTCAGTTATCAGCTGACTCAAAGAAGGTGAAAATCAACTGCAAATGCTTTCAAATATCGGAAACAATGTGAGATACGAGAGGTCCTTTCACTCTGAGCAGAGGACGAGATTGACCGCCATGTATCAGGGAAACGACTGTTTTTGCTGTGTTATTTCATTGTTTACAACCTATGACTTATTTTATGTCATATTTGCTATTCATCCATGTATATATTTTTTTTGTTTTCTGAGTAACATAAAGGGACAACAACTGGCATTTAGTTATACAACTCTGTGTGTGAATGATAAATACATGAATCTTTCATACGCCCCAACAGCAGTTGAAAGGAGAATGATGCTTTTATAGCCAGGTAAAAGATGATTAACCTGGCACCTCCACCGTCAACCACTCACCTCCTGAGCTGGACAAGAACAGCTGACGATGCACAGTGGGAGAAATGCAAATGTAGCCAGTATAAACTGATGAGAACAACCTGCCCAGAATCAGGATATTTTCAGCTTCCACTGAGTCTGGGTTTTGTCAAACCTGACAGGCTGAGTTTCCATTTAGCATACAAAGACAAAGACCAGGACACACAGCTGCTTTATTTTAAATTATTCTTTATTTCATATAAAAACAAACAATAAACAAATAAATTAGATATTTCTAAAATAATTCTCTTGAGGAAATGTTTAAGAACAAAGTGAAGCGGTTACAGAAAATGAATGAATGATTGTTTATTGTACTGTAACTGGAATGTGAATGTATCTGGACGCATCGTGTATGTAAATGTATGAGATATCCATCGGTGACCACAACTGTCACAACATGACTGACAACGTTAACTGCAAACACATGAGAAAAGTTACATAAATTACCTTAATGACTGATGGCAATAATGCATTTAGAGCATTTCGGAATGAAACCCTCCTTTTTTCTTTTACTTTCCACCCTTTGAAATAAAAATGGACCAGAAAGACAGACGGAGGCTGTGAGCACCAACGTTTAGAAGGGCTAAATGTTTGTCAAAAATCTATTAATTTGAGGGGAATCACCATGATGAATGCACTGGGCATTTTACCCATCTGGGAATTTTCTGCATCTGGTCCTGGTGGCAGTGGTGGAGCGGTGAATCTGAATTAAGATAATTTAAAAGATGGTGGCTATAGGGATGAAGATAAGGGCATTTGGGAGAGAAGGGGAGACATTATCATAATAAGAGCCTCTTCATTTGCACAGAAGCCTAGGCTATCCCCACACCAGCATCCCCCAAAACTCCTACTGGTCTGTAGTCACACCCATTAAGCCTGCAAAGCATTCATTGTCCGGCAAGGCTACAGACCTGAGGACCCCTCGCCAACAGATTTGGTTGGGTGAAGGGTTACAGCCAGACAAAGGATTGTCCCTCCCCCTTCTCCTCCATTTGAAATCAATCACACTGGCTTTCACAATCAGTGTACCCCCTCCTCTGCCCTCTGCTCCTCGTCAACAGTGACAGTGGGCTTGGGCCAGCTCCCCAACAGAGTCCCCACGCTAAATCGCCAGTCCTCCTTTCAGGACAACTCCCACCCTGGACACACGATGTCTGACAAAGCGGTCATGTCGGCAAAAACTGACAGAGTAAAGCTGCTGGTAGAGGACGACCACATAATATCTCAAAGCTTACATGGTTGGTACCTCCGCCAAGGATGTTGTGTTTTCACCTGTGTCCCTTTGGAGGATTGTTAGCAGGTTTAAAGCAAAAACTGCACAATGGTTTTCCATGAAACTTGGTGGGTCTTGGGCCAAAATAGATGCCATAAAGTTTTGGTGCGGATCCAGGCTTTTTCTTTCACTCTGACATTGCGTGATAGGGTGTTTTTCTTTCTTTAATGTCTTAGGGATTTTGGATAAGGCTTGATTGAATGAAAGGGGACTGAACATGAACTCCCAGTACCTGTTCAGTTCACTTGGAACCGCAACAGAGGTGGTACTAAAAACGTCGTACCAGGTATTTTATACCTAATGGAAAACCAAAAAAGGCGAGTACAATCGAGCCGATACTATGCAGTGGAGATGTAGCATAAATGTCTTGTGACATTTGGGTCTTTGAAAATGTGTTTTCTAGGTTAAGACTAGCATTAAGGAGTGTGAGATGGTTTTACTGAGTACTGAGCTCGTTCTAGTGTTCAACCGCAACTTTAGTTGGGTTGGTTGAAGAAAAATGGTGAGTTTCATTCCAAAATTTTCCAAATTCAAGCCATCTTTAAAAGCCCTTATAGATGCGAGGTTTGAGCTGTGGATGAGAAATTTGTGTTTCTCATTTTGTCATAACTCAAAATGTTTACATAAATTGTTGATGTAAACCAATTTCCAAAAAACATCTGCTGTTATTTTGTCATTTTTGAGAGTCTCCAATGTTGTATATAACATTTAGGAGATCAACAGGTGTAAACTGGGGGTGTTTTGGAACGAAACCTGAACATGAAGACAGTATGACAAGTATGGTTTGGCACTTGAAACATTTTGATTTAAGTCTTCGCTCCTTTCGCCTCCAATAACCTTCATTTTTTGTGTCATCCAGAATAATTTATAAAAGGCAATCGTCTTTCTGTTGTTGATATGTACATACAATATTTTAATATTCTAATATATTCACAGGAAATCATAAATTCAGGCACTGCCACTACAGCAACTTCTTAGCACAAGAATCCTGAGATTTAAGACTGTTTTCTTTTTAAATAAGCAACACAAAAGTAAAATAATCTTATATAAAGAGATTTATATTCAACAATCAGTTTCTTCTTTTTTATAATAGCAAAATAAATCTTTTTGTTGTTGTTGTTAAAATGTCTTTACTACCAAGGTTTTACGCCCTGGTTTTGGGTGGAGTTTGTGAGAAGATCATTGTCCGTCACCTTTCTAAGGAGAGTTGATCAAAGAAAGCATGTTGAGGCGGTTTGAGTACCAGGGTCTCTTCTTTTGTATTTAGTGCCACAGTTTTTCAACATTTCAGCCATTCTTGGGCAGAATGCCAGAGCTGATAGTCCAAAGTACCACGTTTTGTTTGTCCTCGTTTCCTCTGCTCCCTCTTTTGTCCACAGTGAAAGTTTATTCTTCAAACTTTCACCATGAATTGAAGCCCACCGGCCTCAGTGCTCCAGGTGCATATATGTGTGTCTGTGTATGTATTTTAATGTGCATGTATAAATGCCCACCCACATCTAAGGGCTGTGTCTGGTGCCATAATGGAAGTCCGGTTGAAAACATGATGAGGATAAAAACTTTAACTTAACTTTAGAAATGCAGTTGTGGAGCTCCAATATGGCCGCCAGTGGATGTGTCACATTATTTGAAAGCCCCAAGAAGTGAGTCCTCTTTGTAGTGTTGTGGTCATGTCTGTATATGTGTGGGGGCCTTTAGTTGTGCGCTGTCTTCATGTCTATCCGGGACCGCACGTCCCGGTAGCCCAGTAGGCAGGGGTCAGTGGATAAGGCATCGTGGGTAAATACAGAGTCATTGTCAGAGGAGCAGGAGCTGGATGTATCCTCACATGATGGCGAATACTGCTCGAAGGGAGTGGACAGGTCCAAGTACTGAGGGGAGAGAAGAAGTAGAGAAATGAAGTGTTGGTGGCGAGGTGGAAACAGAAATAAACAGCAGTAGAAGTTGAATTTGGCATGCTGTCAAAGGCAGATTGCTATATATTGAACATTGCATTTCGTTAATGGTGTGGTCTGAAAAAAGATTAAATTAAAAATAAAATTTTGTTGTCTTTGTTGTTTGGAATTTAAAAAAACCATCATTCTGCTCCCTACGCTGAAGACATCTGGACAGCAGATTGTGAAAGGGTGGGAGGAAACGTGTGCACACATATGTTAGCCTGTGAGGATTTTTGTGTTTGATTTCGAAGGAGACCCACCTCGTCAGAGATGGACAGCAGCAGTCTGTCCAGCTCCTCCACCAGCTGTTTGAAGGTCGGTCGCTGGGTGGGAACAGCGTGCCAGCACTCACGCATCATCATGTAACTACAAAGAAAAAAACACCACATGCACAGAAGTCATTCCTACAATCTAGACATCAAAGAAACATTCCACACGGTCAGGCTTTTCAAATACACTGATTGGTTTAAGTTTACTGAAACTGTAAGTTAACAATATCCTAAAAACAACAGACACTAGAGATATTCTAATAGTATATAGATCTGCTTCTCTCAGAAATTCCGGGTATGTGGGGGGGGCGCTCACGAGTTAGTCCAAAATGAATAGGGCTCTATGGAGTAGGAGCCCCAAAATGAAACAGTTATAGGGAAAAGGATGTTGGGTTGCAATCAATCATGAATCCTTAACTGACCAATCAGCATTCATTAGCAGAATGCTAGCAGTTTGTGGGCAAAATCGCCTTCCTAAGAAAAGAAAGAAGATTGGTATGTTTTCATTTCACTTCTGATATATAGTCGATATTATATTTGCACAAACTAAAATAATTTTTTTTTTTTTTGGTAAATAATTATTTTAGCCATTTAGCTCCATTTAATCCCATTCATTGAGGACTCCTTCGCGAGCGCCCTCTACAGCCGATTTTGGTACAACGGAGTTAATAGGGAGGCTGTGTGTAGAAGGGCTGTGCAGACACTTTGACTCTTAAAGAAGAGGACGTCCTGCTTACAGTTCATGTGTGCAGTTGGAGGGTTTGTCCATGCGGTGTCCTTCCTTCAGCAGCTTAAAGAGCTCCTCGACGGGGATACCAGGGTACGGTGAGCCGCCCAGCGTGAAGATCTCCCACATCAGTACACCGAATGACCACCTGAGCACAGCCAAAGGGAAAGGTTTATGATCAGGCCACGTGTTTACCTTTGTTGTATAAGGGGAAGTACAAAGATGTACTTCAACATACTATGAGCATTTAAGGGAGTTGATGAAAACAGCTGCGTTAGGTTTTAAAGGTTTTGATACCAAAAGAACAAAATGAGTCGGATTAAAAGATCTTGATGAAGATTTTTTGGATCTTGTATCTCCAATATGTTCAGTCTTTAGTTTGCCTGCTGTGATTCTGTGCAGGAGGAGGCAGGAGGAGGTGGACTTACACGTCGCTCTGGTGAGTGTAGACTCTGTCAAACAAGGCCTCTGGTGCCATCCACTTCACTGGCAGCCGTCCCTGCAGAGCAGACACCAACACGTTACAGCTCCACCTCCATTTACCACAGCAACACCCTTTTCATCCCAACACATTTTTCTCTCTGTCTCACTGTTCAAGTGTTTTTCTTCTAAATTCTAACCCTCTATGCTTGCTCATTTCTCCCCCACAATCCTCCCCCTCCTCCCTTCTTGTCTCCTCTCTTTTCTAATTAAATCCCATTAAGCCTGCTGCCAATCAGAGGAAAACGTCAGACATCTGCCTAGAGGAGTATTAAAGCTGTGAAAGGAGCCAGGAGGAGGAACCTGGCTGAGGAGGAGACTTTTTTTTTTCAAACAACCGACTTAAACTTTACACTTTTAACAATCCAAAAAAAACTTAACGTGGAGATATTTTTGATTTAATGATATTAACATGATACCTTATTTTTTACCTTTATCAGCGACAGAACTGCAGTATGACTCTACCTGTCTAATGCTACAACAAATCTTAATTTGCTTCTTAACAAATCAATAAGTCATGTGGATATTGCTGCTGATAAAGCACATTTACAAGCACCACCATTTAACCTCTAACAGTAGAAAATACAGACAGTAAATGTAGCTGCACTCGACCCAACATGGTAACTAAAACCAAGCTCTTCACTGGAAAGTTACAGAAGCAGAATATGATGCTAGAGACTGTCACTCACGTTGGTGGTTTTCTTGTAGTAGTCGATCTGGTGCACTCCTCTGGCCAGGCCAAAGTCAGCAATTTTCATCACGTTGTCCTCCGTCACCAGAACATTTCTAGCTGCCAGATCTCTGTGGATGCACTGCAGGAAGAGAAGAGAGTCAATCAGAGATGGACCCAGAAGCCTAAAGTGAGCTTAAGGCCAACTGCTGGGTCTTGGAATGTAATATAAGTTTAAATGGTTCTGGTTAATGGGTTCAGAGGATTAATACCTAATTTGCTAAATAGGCTTGATTTTTTTTTGCTTTGCTTTTAACACCCTATGGCAGAAGTATAAATTCAGAGTCCTGGCTGAACAAGAAGTTTGAATTCAACTTTATTATCCAAAGTTCTTTTGAATTAAGACTTGTGACCCAGCATGTTCTTGTCTGTTCCAGGCTGCGGTACGGTGTGATCTTGTAAAAACATGGAGCTAATGCAGGTAGACATGATTTTTTTTTCTAAACATGAAAAGACTCATGCATGTAAAGTCAATGCACAGAGCCTCGTTTTAGTGAGTGCATCAAAATTAAAATGTCTTTATATAGAAACCCAAGGCTGGAGTAAAAACAAGGAGAAAAAGAAAGGCACTGTTTGCCCACTTTGAATGGATGTCATTAAGTTTATTTTGGTTTTCTTTCGAAATAGACGTGGGATTTGTGGGGACGTGCAAAATGAACCAGACTTGGTTTGTGGGTCTTCCCATAATGGAGGGCTAGTTTCATGCTCTTGCATTCTTGGAGGGCTGTAGAGCCAGAAACCTGATGCCTACACCCAGACGACTGTTCTGCTGACTGTTTGCTAACAGATTTATGGCAGCGCTAAAAAAGACAAAGCCCTGCGACGGAGGGATGGACAGATGGATGGAGAAGAGTAAACAGGACTGAAGCTGCAGCAGCTTTCTGCTCAGGAATGCCTGTCTGAGACACCGGCTGGCAGAGAGGATGGGTGGGGATGGGACAGAAAAAGAAAAGGACAGACAAGCAAGAGAGATGAAGGATCATAAAGAGAAGGAGCTGGTGCTGCCAAACCCGTCTGGATCAAAAAACACAGAATTACACAAGAACTCAGTCCTAATTATAATTATTTTTAAGTCAAATCCAAATGACTGATATTAAAGCCCCTTACACTGCTAAAAATGTCGAGCATTTACCATCCAGTTTTCATTTTGTGGTTGTATTTCCTTCCCGAGAACATTTTACTCCAATGAGGTCTGATGATACAGAAACTTAATTTAAGTTTTACCCAAGAAATAAAAAAAAATAAAACATCACCTTTAGCGAAGCCAATGTAATGTCTTCAAATATGTTGTTTTGTCAAGGCCAACAACATAAAATGTAAGTATATTCCATTTCCAAAAGCAGTAACTCCTCACATAGTGGATTATCGAAAATGTTAAATCATGTCAACACTGAACCCTGAATCTTCCTTCAGATTCACTTCCCAGATACTTCCAGTTACATCCTCTCTTTAAACGTACCCTTTTCGAGGCGAGGTACTCCATCCCTCTGGCAACCTGGTAGGCGCAGGACAGCAGGCCTTTGAAGGTGAGCTGCTCCTCAGGCACCTTGGTCACATCAAAGGTGTAGTCCATGCCTGGGGGTCGCCGGGCTCGCAGGTACTCCCTCAGGCTGCCTTTGGAGGCGTACTCAACCAACACATACAGAGGACCTGGGGGGGGGGGTGAACACAGAAAGGATGAGGGATGGGGATGTTTCTTTTGTTGTTTTAGCCTAGAGGCTTGGGACCATCATAGTTGAAACACTCACTAAATTAGGTGTTTGTGTTGCGATTCACAATAAAAGGGTGGTTTGGAGGGAGGTGAAGGAAAGGCATTGTTTTCTCTACAAAACAAGGGTGTGTGTATCATAATTAGTGCTAACAAGGAGGAAGCTGTCCTTTAATCGCTGCTCTAATCTTCAGCTCAGGAACCAAGAAGACCATCGGTTTAACCTAATTAGGTTTGAACTAGGTTATACTGCATAGAAATAGAAGAACAAAGGTTTACTCATAGATCAGAATCTCACCATCCTGTGTGCAGACTCCAAGCAGGTTGATGATGTTCTTGTGTTTGTCCATCACCTTCATTAGCTCCATCTCCGAAATGAGGTCTGCCAGATCTTTGTCTGTGGCGTCATCTGAGGGAAAACAGATCCAATTTAGAAAAGCACGTCCTCTCCACAGGTATACACAGATATTTCTGTGCCTACGTTATTTCTTTCCTACCTTTGAGCATCTTGACTGCGACAGTGGTGGCCTGATCCAGACAGTCCTTGTTGATGCCATAGGCCTCTGCTCTGACCACCTGACCGAAGCAGCCTTCTCCAAGAGGTTTGCCCAACGTTAAACTAGTGAGACGAAGCGAAAGTAAGAATGTCCAAATGAAAACTCTGCAAATCCATAATTCAGGGTTCTGGTTTCTCAAAACATAGGTTGTGTAAAGCCAAGACTGGGTTGCGGGCTTGTTTCTTTTTAGATCCCCACATGATACAGAGCTACAAAGTTTAATGAATCTGGATCCTAGAAGCCAAACTAAACTTAGCAAAGAAAAACTCTCTTTGTAAGGACAGACCATTAAAAATAACTGAGGCTCAAAATAATCTCAACTCATCTCTTTAATAATAATTTAAAATGTAAGAGCGGTGTAATTTCTTTCCAAAATATCTACATCTTTGAAAATGATGACAGAAGTGATTCGGAAAACTTACTTCTCCCTGGGGAATTCCCAGTCCGGATCGTATGGCAATTCAAACTCCATAACTCCGGCCAGCATAGGAGAGCAGCTGGACGAGAGGCGAGCCACTCTCATCAGTGATGCACTGGATTTCCCTGATGAATTTGACTCCACTGAGTACTGATAAGATACAGAGAAGGAGTCATTAGCTGTGTTTTCATTTGGGCTGCATCACTCCAAGGCTGTATCTGCAGACCGAATGTGTCACAATGGAAGCCTCTCAGCAGCACATGAAGCATCTCAGTTTCTTATAGTAATAAGGTACACACACATAACAAAAATTCAGTCAAAACTTTGGGCTTCTGCAGCCTGGCCTTCATAGACCCTATCCTTCAAAGGATGTGGTCCCTCAATAGAGGCACAGCTACCGTTTAGTTATCAGTTTCAGGAACATGCCTGGAAATGTTCAAGTGCAGCGATAAACACTTTGGCTTTCAAACAGGGTCCAACAACACCTCATACAAACTACCAAGTATACCCAGGCCTTACGTCAATGCCACAGTTTGCTAAAGAAGCTGTTATAGAAAAGTGACTTAAGTTCCCATGATGCATAGTGCTATATACCTGTCTGCGAAGAGGAAACTTGGAGAGCTTCTGGACAGGGAGGGCATCAAATGGCTCCCTTCTTGGGTGGACCTGCATTCGACACAACACTACGATGACGATGGCCATGATCAGAGCCAGGAACCCACAGGCGTAGATGATGATGTCGGTGTACTTGGTCTCCATGGTGTCTATAGCATCAGCTGCTTCCTCCTCTGTAGGAAGAGATGCAACATTTAAAAAAAGATTTTACCCCCCAATAGTGACAAATCAAAACTATACTATGGTTAACATTTTTTCAGGACGTACGTATCACTCGCTGAATCTCTTATGAATTTAAAGCCACTCATTTCAGGCTTTCTTTGTGCAGAGTGGCCTTAGTTTGATTCTTCAGCTAAGCTGCAGTATATGGTGACAACATTGTTATGCAGACGATGCAATAATTTCTTTTCCAGCATGTCTCTGACATAATATTTAAGGGCAAAAGTATAACTACCACATTAAAATCCTTAAAATGGTACCTTCACTTAGATCTGTCTCTTAATATCAGATTTTCAATGAACACAGAGAAACTTTACAATTCAAGCAATGAACGTTGAAACAGTCTCATAGTGTCAAACTCTGCATAAACACCATTTTACAGAGAGCAAGCTCAAACATTCAACAGTAGGGACAAGAAGAAACACATTTTCGACTTTAAAGTCATTGAAGTCATTTTGTCTTTTGAGCAGAGAATCATGTCGCCTTCGTTTCATTCTTTACCTGAGATGACAGTGAGCCAGGCAGACTGATGGGCAAATCCAATTGAATTTCCAGCCAGACAGGTGTACTCTCCTGCATCCTCCATGGTGACTTTGGACAGGTAGAGCACCTCCACTTCTGACATGTTCAGACTTCCAGTCTGCACGGCGTGGAAATGTGACACAGTTAGTCTACAACAACCATACTGGTCTACAACCAGTTATTGACTTTTTTTGTGTGCCATTTTTCCTGTTAAGGAATAAGAAAACACTTGTTCTCAGTCACAAACCTTGAGGATCTGAACATAAGGAGTCCCATCAGAGCCGTAGCGGCTTCCGTTCCTTTCTATATGTTTGAGCCACTGAATGTGAGGCTGGGCGTCGCTGTAGACCTTACAATGGAACTGGACGTCGCTGCCTACCACTGCTGTGGTATTGGCTGGCAGACCGGCCTGCAGGATGGGCCTGTGAGGGGAACGCTCTGTATCGGGAGAGGAAAATCGAGAGGAGAGATGAGCGAAGTGGGAAGATGAAAGATACTCCAGATACTCAGTGTTAAGGATTCTTTTTCCTCTCATCACAACAGTTCAGAGGTGATTCAGGGACATGGAGACAGAGATTTAACTGATCTGTATTTGTGGAGTCTCACAAACAACCCCCTCGCCAGGAGTGCCTGTAGGCAGGACAAAACATAAAGATATTGGGCTGTTTTATAGCTGGTAAACATGACTGCTCTGTAAGCAGACGTCTAAAAATGGCCAGCAGTTGGCGCTGTCACCTATGATGTGTTTGTATGCTGCCAAAGGAGCAGGAAATGTCATTTTGAGAAGACAGTTCCATTAACATGGCTCTTTGTCAGCGGACTCTCTTTGATCTGCGGTTACTCTCGCTCTCTGATCTCGTTAGTAGTCTCGTTAGTCTTCTCCCCCCTCGATGGGGACAGAAACTGACCCTGTGGTGAACGCACAGCAAACAAATGAACAAACAAACCTCCTCCCTCCTCGATATTCTGTCACAGGTCAGGTAGAAAACTGATGTGGACGCCTGACCGTCCACATCCTGTCCACAATGACCGATACCAGGCGCCCCATCACCTTCTGCTCACCCCCCACCCCTCAGTTATCCCCTCCCTCACTCCCACTGGAGGCTTTTATTTGTAGGCACTGTGCTTTTTCCATAAGGACTGCTGCTTTACCAATTCAATTCCATACTTCATGAAGTCATTTTTTAACATTTACAAAATGTTGCTCCAATGTTTTGCTCCAAAGACAAAAATACAGGAAGCAAGACGCAAGAGCGCACACTTACACACATTCTAAAATACGTCAAAACAGCTTTAGACGATCTGTTTCTTACCCAGGACATCGAGGACGTAGCTGTGAGTGATGGAGCCATATTTGTTCTCCACCACGCAGGTGTAGTTTCCTCTGTCTGAAGGCACAACGCTCTCCATCACCAGGCTCCAGTGCTGGTGTCTCAGCTAGCCAACGACATACAAATGATCATCAGTGCTACTTTATGATAACAAGAAGAAACAAAAACAAGCGCCTAAACTTTATAAACTCAAGCCCAGTCATCATTCAGCTTTATGGAGACAACAAACTGCTGCCAGCCTCACCTTTATGCCCCCAATGCGGTGCTCTCCTCTAAATTCACGTCCATTTTTGAGCCAGCGGATGCTTGGCATCGGGCTGCCCATGGCAGGACAACGAAACTTCACCGTGTTTCCTGCAGGAACAGCATACAGCTTCTTTTCCATACGCTGGGTGTGAGTCCAGTAGGGACCTGTATGAACAATAGTCATTGAGTTGTTAGCTAGAATGCTCTGATGTAGCCTGGATGTTTAGTTGTACTAATTCCTCAAGGATTGCAGCTACTTAGCAAACAAGATAACACACCTCTGGAGAGGTAGACCTGGTCATTTTCGATCTCAGCCGAAGAGTCCTCTAAGCCGTTATCCTCATCGTCATCCCCCGACCCCATTGAGTCTGGAAAAATGACAAATTAAGTCAATATGAAGGGTGACTAAAAAACGGAATCAGAATCCCAAAAGCAAAGTTGATAATGAAGAAATGCAGAAAATATGCACAGTCAAAATCTGAAACCTGTGAATTTTTGGCATTTTTGTTTAAAAATTACAATGAACCTTTAACCCTCTGGGCTCTGGGGGCGTGATCCCTAACCCTAAGTCTAATGCAGTATGCTTTTGGGTTCAGTATGTTAATACAGTATGTTAACTGAGGAAATAATTGTCAGGTCATAGAGGTGATGTTTTCTGATAAAAAAGACACCAAACTGTGGCATGCTAAACATTATTTAATGCTGTATATAAAGGCTTAAGGTTAGGGTTCCGGCCTGACCTCAGGCCCTGAGGATTTAGCAGTTCTCCAAACTGTTGGCTATTAACTTTCTGTTAACCATCAATCCAATGAACTAACTCATTGCTTCAAGTTCTGAGCTTTTTTGCAAAAACATCTGTGAACAAGTGACTTGAGGCTATAGCATCTGCTTAGCAAAAGTAAAGTTAGCATGATTTTAAAGCGATAAACGGCGTTTGTGTCCTTACCCGCCACAGTGATGGTGAAGTTCCTCACAGGTTGTTTGTTTCCCCGAAGAACACAAACATAAACACCCGAATCCTCATATGTCACATCTGTGATCTCCATAATGGCACCACGGATCTGGATGCGGGGCGTTGCCAGAACGCGGCTTCCATCCTTGTACCAGTTCACTGCCATCCCGGGCCGGGTGCTCATGTCGCAGCGCAGTTTCAGGATGTTGCCCGGTTCTAACAGAAGATGCTCTGTGGTGTCTTCACTGAGTTCCTCAAGAACATCTGTTCAACATCAACACAAGGTGTTACCATGCTGACATGGACGATATTTCTTTCTTTTCAACATCGGTCTGTACACTTTGTTTCTTCTTGTTTATCTGCACTTTTTATTTCAGCTTTCTTTCTTGCCTTCATTTTCCATGTATTTTTTTCACCACACACACCAGTCAGCAGGTTATTTCTTCATCTCCCTTCCAAACCAAAAGGCATCCCCTAAACTATGACCTTAAGTTCTTCAAGGCTATTATCTCCTTACTCCCCACAAACATACAATGAAATTACCATGGAGACCAGGAGGCCTAACCGACCCACTCCTCCTCCTCACATACACGTCCTCCCTTCCTCCTCCCTCTCTTACTTTAGCTCTCCAGAAAAAGAAAAGGAGTATTGCAGGAAGAGAGGCTGAAGCTAATGAACATGTTGCAGTGTGACAGTGGACAGAGAGTAAATCTGAGGGGCGGTGAAGGTTCACTGCAGATCTGACTGAGTGGAGGGGGGAGAGAGGTTCACTCCAGGACTGACAGGACTATGGTGGCATATGAGCCCACACAGATGGCTGCCATACCATCCTCACCAGTCTGGTGACAGCAGTGTATGCTTAAATCCCTGGTTTGTCAATATTTCAAGAAATTTAAAAAGATTGTACCGAAAACAATTTTTGGTTCCATGGTGATCATTTTGGACTCAAAAGACTAGGATTCATGCAGCATTAAAACACTTTTCAAACACTTTTAAAGCATCTAAACTAAAAACAGCCTGACTCTCAAAGCCTTCATCACCACATGGAAATTGTTACAATAAATGCAATTGTGAAAAATAAAGTTTAAAGAAGTCTTTTCAACCCGCAGCAATCAATGTATGTCATTTTGCTTATTACCCAGCTTTTCACTTTAGCATTCAAAGAATAAAATATTTCTGAAAACAGTATGAAACAAAAAAGGAATGTTCATACATTTGCACCTTTTTTCCTGAATAACAATTAAGTTTCTGTACCTGTGGGGATTTCAGCAGCAGGAAAGTTCACCATTTGGGTAATGATGGTACCTGTGGAGGAGAAAAATGGATAGATCTTATAAGTTAGTCCAATAGATTCTAAGCTTAAGTGAAAAGTCAAACGGTTCCCTTTCGATGAAGCAGTCCGATGAATTAGATCCAAATGGCCCAAATTGTTGCTATATACCCAAACAAAGGCGTGATGATTAGTGTGTCTCACCAGGCAAAACCTCCAGCCATGCCGACTGCATGGCCTGTACTGTCTGTCCTGCGTGGGTGTTCTCGGCCATGCAGATGTACTCTCCTGCATCCCCCAGAGTGATGTTGGACAGATGCAGAGTGTTTATCTTGGACCCGTTGCTCTGCAGGGCCTGCGTGGAGAAAACATAATGCTATAGTGTTTTTAATGTGATGAGGACTGAATGAAAACACAGAGTGGACCATGAACAATCTCAGGGTTTGCATCAGTTATATGTTCTCACCGTCAGAACCCGGAGGTGAGGCGGTTCTTCCAGGCTCCGCCCCGTTCCGCTAGCCTCTGTCTTCAGCCACTGCACCTTGGTAGACGCCGGCCAGTGGACTTTACACACCAGCTTCACCTGACCACCCACCACTGCGGTGGTGTTTTCTGGGTAACCTGGTAGTATCAGAGGCCTGGATACCCGAAGACCTGCGTAAGAAAAAGTCATCAAAAGTTGTCATCATTTTAGAGATTGTGGTCAGATTAATTTTCATGGATGACCTTGAGAGTATGGAGTTGCCTCCTATCTGGAACCTCTTTTCAGACCTTTTCCTCTGCATGATTCATTATTTTATACTAAGCTAACAACACTGTAGCTTTGTCCCTATTCAGGGGTCGCATTCTCAAAAGGCTGCATTTGCAGACCCTCACAGCGGTACGACATTGCCCACTGCAGTTGACAAAGGACAGGACTTCGTAAACCGGGTCCCTCAAAGGATGCGGCCCCTGAATTGGGATACAGCTTGTGTTTGATTGAACCAAACTTTGTATTATGGTCATTCCACAGAATAAAGGAAATCTTTGGGCTGGACTGACCTGTACGTGATCAGTACAAATGTTTAAACACATCCTAGTAATTTGAGTTTACCTCTGAAATGTCTTGCAGTAGAAGTACACCGTGTTCCTAAACCACTCATGTCATTACATGCTACGGGAACTGGTGATAGAGTTCCCTGATTACCCAGCAACTATCATGTCACCATCAGCCACAGTGCCAGCCATTCAGTGGGCCACTTGCCCATTATGTGCTTGTCCATTCACTTTTAGGGAGCATATGTGCAGCCTGGCCGCGGACCTCGCTTACCGCTCAGTCACTTAGAGCGAGCAATTTCCAGGGCAATTTTCTGTCTGATTGCTTCCTACAAGCGCTTACTGAAAAGGCAATCTGTTCCCTGTTGGAGAGAGGAGTCGGCTTTCTTTCTAATCACCCGGAGCAGACGTGGAGGGAACGCTTTTGAACAAATACAACTTTGAGTGGTGAAGTGGCATCCAAAAGAAAAACAAAATCAAGATTGCTAGATTTAATGTGAACAGACACATCAAAATATTAATAAATACGAGATGAAATGAGATCCCACAAGTTGCAGATTTTCATCTGATGGGGCAAATTTGAACCCAGTAAAAGAGTCACCAGTAAATCCCAGTGATGGACACACCCACGTGGAGCCATGCTAATGAACTTCAGAGACGGGGATGGTGCCCTGGAGATGAACTCACGGCAGAGTGTGAATTGTCACCCAGAGGCGAGGGGGCAAACAAAACACAACACAACACAAACAAACCGCTTGCCTGGTGTGAGCCAGTCGGTCAGCCAGCCGGCCGGGCCGGCAGCAGAGCCCTCTGTGGAAACCAGTTGAGACAATGAAGAGTTTCATGCCCCAAACTGGGAATATAGCAGCAGAGCCCTCCGGCTTTATTAGCAGAAGATTAGATCAAATCCCAATATTGGAAAATATCTGAAACTTCATCTAATCAGGTCATCTTAAATTTGAAAGGTTTGAATCTTTATTTTAAACCCATAGAATTTATATGATATCTATCATAAGTATTATATTATATTGTAATGTAGCTGTAGACAAATATGAGGAGCACTGTTTTCTGTCCTCAACACAACATTGACACTGGTGTATAAGCAGATAATGCATGATTAATAATATAATACAGTATAACGCAGTTATAAAAATATTAACCAGTTTACTTATAATACTCATAAATCTAATTAACTTAATAATTAATATCTAATGGAGCTCACAGTTTTAAACCTGCCTGTTATTGATTAACAGCTAATGAAAGGGTTTGCTCATGTGTATCATTAGATGTGATTTTGCATTAATGAACACTTTGTTATTGGTTTATACTGCAGTTAGCTGCTCAGTGGTCCAGCTCTGTCCACTGGCAGCTCTGGTCTGAACACTGACCAGCAGATGCACTCCTAAAAATATGTCAACCCACTTCTTCTGTGCGCTGATCAAACAAAAGACGGCATTGTCTGGCACGCTCTCCTCTCCTCCATGCTGCCAGTGGCTAGCTTTCATTACAACAATTAACAGCATTTGTTTGCTTGTTTGTTTTTGTGATTCTGTTCAAAAATACTGTGCATTTTGAAGTAAAAGACAAAAGATTCCCATGGATTTAAATTGCTGACCATCTTTGTGTTAACAGCGGCTCTGTTGGGATGAAAAGCAAAGCAGGAGTTGATCTAAAAAAGCTGTTCTCAGACGTTAATATTATCTGTTATGATGTGGCAGAAAGTGAAACTCAAAATAAGCTTTTCCAAGGGGGAGAAAAAAAACATTGGTCAAGTCCGATCCTTGCATTTAGCAGCATGTGGTTAGCAGCATTACGTGTTCTATTAGGAGACTATGTTCTGTCTGAGCTGGCATGAAATGATCAACATGGAGAATGAGGATAATCTAAGTACATTAATAAGAGAAAAAGGCTTTGTTATGAAATACATTACAATACATACATACATACAATACATTAAAAGTTCTAAAAAGAACTAAAAATGTATCTCTTCCAATAATTCTTGTTTTTCCTGTATTTGAATGATTTCTTATCTGTTTCTGACACTGATAACTCTATCATTGGCCCTGTCAGGAGCCTGAGCAGTGCATTGTGGGTCCCTCTGATCCTCATCACATCTCCTCAGCAGGACTCATCTTTGGAGAGGTGGGAATCTCTTCTTGCTCCTGAGTTTATCTTTGGGATCGTCTCTTAGTTCAGTTAATAACATTCAGGATCTCTGTTTCTCTGTTTATTTTGAACCACACTGAATGAGTTATAATAATGATAATTTGTGTCCACTTTTGCAGGAATATTTCAAAACTGCAAAAAACAGAAAAGTCCAACTGTTTACTGAACTTAATGACTGTCTTATATAATATGTTCCACTGGGAACTAGAAAGCTGTTACTCTGCTGGAGGAGAATGAGACTCTCTTTAACTTTGGCTAATAAAAGTGGAATAGAATTGGATTGTGTTAATCTCCTAAAATAGGGAAGCATTCTTTACACTTGAATTCATTCTTGTGATTACAGATTTGAGAGGGACCTGGCACCCTAATTAAAGTTGCAATACTGCCTCCACAGCTGCAACCTGCATGCTCTTATCAATCTTTGGTGGACTCTTTGCTCCTCTGTCTTATATATAAATCTTTACGTTTTTTACGGGCCCCTTCCTGCACATAGCCGCCTGAACAGCAAGCCCCGGCTGGCCTCTCTTGGCCCTACAGTGCTAAGTGGGGCCACAGATTCAGACAAGAGACAGCTTCTGTGCTCGATGCCTCCGGGGCAAAAATCCACTTTGTCTTTCATCAATCTACACACATTCTCAGAAAAATGTCACCCTTAAATCCTTTAATCTGAAAACCTGGTTTGCTTACAGCAAAGCTAGTTTGCTTTCCAAAGATTCTGATTGCAATGAATAATTCTACAGATTGCATCTTAATATTTTAACAGAACCTACAGCTGACAATGGCTGACTTATTGCATTGACTTCTGTTTGTAAAGCATGAATGAAAAGCCCCTACAGCCCTCCTCCCCACCCTCTACAGCTGGCATGCAGCCAGGAAGATTTACACTTCCGAGCCTCGGGGCCTTGAACAGATCAGGTAGCACAGTTTACAGCGGCAAAAACATTGAGAGCTTTCCCCCCTTCCTCACGCCATCCAAGGCTGGACTACAGACTCTTTTTTCTTGTCACCTTTACTTCCTCTGTCCTCCTATCTGCCAAGAAACTAAGACGGCAATGTGGAGTGATGGAAACCTTTAGAGACTAATTCAAAAAGTTATGTTTAGGCACACAAACACACCTTTTCTGAGCATTCTTTTCCAGAGCAAAAGTCGGGCCAACAAAAACCCCCAAAGGTAAGAAAGGAACCCAGGTGCCACCCTCCTGATCTGCATCAAAAACAGCTCAGGTCTTACCTTTGGTTCTTCCTTCATTGGTGGCCCTGGCCGAGACTTCATTCATCAAACAGAGCAGGAAAACCCAGAACATGCAGACCCTCGACATCTTCTTGTCGTGATGTGTGTCTTGCGGTTAAATGGCAAAAATTCACGTTGGAAGCCTGGGGTTGGCCTCAGAGCCCAGTCCCTGGCATTGGAAGCTTCAGAAACCCTCAGTGTCTTTAAACCTGGTTCCTGTAGAGGCAAACAAAACACAAGAGAGGCTTATCTGTAGATCAGTCAGGAGATCTGACTGTAGAGCAACTAAAGACACAAGAACATCTGCTCAATTTTAAATAGGTGGCAAAAAAGGCAAACAAGTGCCCTGACAAATAGTTAAAAGAGTTAAAACCTCTGTTTTGACTGAACACAGCTGTATTCTTAACCAGATATCCTGTAACTGTTCCTCTCGTCTGCCTGATATTGTCCAGGCTCTCCTGCGTCATGAATAAGGAGCAGGGCTGTCGCCGCCTGTTGTTTGTCAATGGATGGCGCTCTGTCTAACCAGGGTAATGGGCCCTCACTAGAAAAACACTTGAAACTTGCCAGGAAGCTACAGAATGTGAAGGAGCAGCGGAGATTCGACTGGCAGCTGATGAGACTTCAGTTTCAGAACAGGAGGAAACAGGAACGGGCAGCAAGATGTAAGATATCAAATTAGGTTTTCACAGCAGAATCATGAAGTCAGAGCACCATCTCCTTGCTGTACCTGTGATACTTTAAAAGTTGAGTGTTTTATATCACAGAGGTCTACAGTATAGATAAATTGTTTAACTGTCTGATGCATAAATCATCAGAAAATTTGAAAAAAGCAATCAGAGTTACCAAAAAGCATCAAATGTCTGGTTTAGTTTGAACACCTCTAAACATATTCAGTTAATTATTACAGAAGAAAATCATCAAATCCTCACATTTATAGAGTTACAACCAGGATTTAAGATCTATGGTTGTCATAAGCATCTTTTACCCTTAAGAATATATGATTACCTGCACAGGTGTTGTTTACAGATGTAAATAACTTCACCCCAAAACATGTTTCTTAACTCAAATAAGTTTAAAGTTAAAAGACATTTTCCAACTTCCTAAAATGTGCATCACCGTAGAAGTTAGACATCATCACTGTTACGAAATAAACCAACATCGCCTGAGCTCCATGGCAACATATTTTTCATTTTATTAAAATTTCAAAAAGATAAATACATTAATTAAAAAGATATTGCTATAATAGAATATTAAGATATTTTGAAATCAAATTTAAACGCAGCACTATCGCAGTGAACTCACCATACACACAAACTACACATGTTGACAGCCAACAAAGAATAAAGGAATAACTGATAGCATAATGAGCGAGTTTTCTCCTGTGAGTTGGGCCAACTGCGCACAGGCGCCAGACCCTGGTGCGTGCTCTCCACGCATGCAGGCCGCGCCCACACACACACACACACACACACACACAGAGACACACACACACACACAGTGTAAAGAACCAGCTTGCTGAATGAAACGTATTCTCTCTCAATTAAGGACTGGAAAAAAACTTTTTACTCCAGCTGCTGCTGATTCCGCTGGCACGCTGCCTCACTGCTGCGTTCAGCTGGAGCCAGAAACACGTCTGGATTCTACTCTTCAGTCAAGGACGTCACCGTGGAGCGTTTATTTCTAATGCACTGTATATTTATGTCACATAAACACATCTAATAAACCGATCATATGCGTGACTAAACCTTAACGCTGCCCAAAAAACCCCCCAAACAACACAAGTCAGACCTGTTAGTATTCATGTTATAACACATATACTGACTTGTAGGGTCTCAATATTTGCACGCGTGCTTCCATCAATCGTTTCGATCAGTTCAGAGAGTTTGACGCATCCTGGGATAAATATAAATCAGAATAACAGCAGAAAGACTGTTTAAATACCATTTTAACTCTCAGAAGAAGTGCATCTTATCCTGCCATGTCAGTGTATGAACACAGTGTTGGTGAAATAAAGGTGACTTAGACGCGTTTAATAATTTAATGTGGGGGTTCTTGTGATTTGTGGTCTGACAGTTCAAACTCCGCTGCGGGTCACAGACAGGCTTCTCTCCGGAAGGTTCAATGTCTGAGTGACTTGTTTTGCCCTGAACGTTACAAAACCCAATAAGTTAGACTTTATATGAAAGCCGAAATTTCTCAAATCCCTGTTTGGAAATTAAACCTGGTTTAATTCTCAAGTTTACAATAAAAAATGAGCGGGTGGTTGGAGGAGGTGGCCCCTTTCTTGTTTCTATAGGTGTAGCCCACTCTGTTTGGAGAAAATCTCTGTAAACAAATGAAAACATAGAACTTACTCACAGCATTGGGAAGATTTGAGGCTTCGGGTGATTAAACATGACGTAGCTTTTGGTTGTAATCTAGCGCACACTCCGCAACGCCCGCTGGAAATAAATGAAAAAAAAACTCTCCAACTATCTCCTCCAACATTCACCCACCTCTCCTCCAGGTCTGTCCTTGCAGTGATGACTGGCACCAGGGTAGAAATCACACTTTACTCCGGTCGACACAAATGAATATTGAAATCCTCATTTGGAGTCTGCTGTATCCTTTTCCACTGACGTCTCTGAGCGGGTCTGCTGTTGTGTATCCCACAGAAAACAACGTTATAAATCCATCAAAACAGCTCCCTGGAACATGAACGACAGCTGCCGGGCACTCCTGGTGACCAGAGGAAGGAGCTGTGACCCGCTGGGCAAAGTCCGCCGTGGCCAGCCCTTCAGAGCGCTAAATCCATGGCGAGAAAGAAAACCAAACACGGAGCGAGAAGGTGGATTTCTGCGCGGATAAAAACCTGTCCTTTTACGCCGTGAGACGGTAAAAAAAAAAGATCCGATGTGGTGTGAGCGTAGGAGAAAACGACTGATAAGGATAAGAGATGGGTAACAAAACGTGCCCGTAGCTCAGAGTCTCCTCCGTGTTCTTGGATAATTCTTCACATGCGTCTTTACGCAGCGCTTCACCAAATTCTCCCCTCCACGGTGAGCGTATCCCGGTGAGATCTGAGCTCTGGAACGTGGAGCTCAGCCTCCTCAGTCCGATTCTGAAGCAGGGAGAGAGGAGCGAGAGAGAGAGAGAGAGAGAGAGAGAGAGGCTCCTTCACACACCGACCGTCCGGCTGCACACTGCTGATCTCCGGACGGCAGTCACAACAACAATGATCTGAGAGCGGCCAGGGGAGCGGGAGGGAGGAGGAGGGGAAGAGAGGAGGGAGAGGGGAGCGAGAGGGGAGGGGTGCGCCCTGTCACCCCCTGCATCCCCCCCCACCAAAAACACCCCCATCCCTCCAGAGTGCTGGCAAATAAATAAGCCCAATATTCTGCCTTTCCCTCCGCTCCACCTGCTGAAAATGTCCGTGGAATCAAGTTAACCAACATTTTTTTTAGAAAAACAAATTCTTTTAAATTATTTGTAGAAGCCTCCCACATTCAACCACATAAATCACGTTCAGCTTTTTTTTTATGACGCCTCATAATTTATTGCGGGTGAATTGTCCTTTATGCAAACAGAGGATTAAGCCCTCTTTAGGAGACATATTCAATTGAGTTGTTTTAGAGGGTGAATGCTGTGAAGAGCCTGGACATTTTAATTGCACCAGTAAAAGAAAAAGATCCCGTAATCCCATTAGATGCAGCAGAGAATCAAGATGAGCCCTGTTTTATTCATTTATTTATTACTTCTTTTTTTTTTATCAGCGTAACACGCTGAGTCTTAATATCTCCAAGTAAGATCCATGTTCTCAGTTCTCAAGATGTTGGATCATAGTAAGAAGTGTGGAATTTGATTCACACACACACCCCGACACACACCCACACACATATGAAAAGTGAGTTACAGTGAGTCCTGTGGCAGATAAACAGGGGAGATAATGAAAACAGCTGACAGTAAGAATAAAATGATAAAATTGTTGCCATGAAAACTCTCATGAAGACTCATTAACTTTCCTTTTCTTCTCCGGTTCAGTTTAGTTTGCTTATGCGTCACACCAGACAGTGGAAAACACAGAACAATACATCTCTGTTTGCATCTTATCTTCATAGTAAAGGTTGAATCCCTCTGTCTACATGGGTTTTAATGTTGTGTTACTTAATTCATTAAAAGAAACTTAAGCTTCAACTCTGTGAAGGACAGTAGCCGGGGTCAAGGGTCCAAGCCACTGGGTTTTAAGCTCCTGTTACATTGAGATTAAAAAGAATTATCTATTATATCTCAAAAAGTCAGAGACAAAGCAGTCCTTCCTGTTTTTACTGTAACTCTCCATCCTGTACCTGAACCAATAATCGTGGCTTTTAAAGCATTTGATTATCAGTGAGACTATTAATGACAATATGTTTTTTTAATTTTATTTCAGGAAGACATTTTCCTGCTTTAACATGTGCACAAATCCATTTCAAGGAACAAATAGTTTTCTCAATCAGGTGTAATAGACGGGCAGAGAATGGGAGCAATCAGTCCCTTTAGTCAGGCTCCAAAATGATGTAAAGCTTAAAAACAACAGATTAATGCCAAAAGTTATGGAATCATAGGTTCATCTGTCACATGAGGTGGAATATTCGGATGTCCATATACTTTGGGCCATGTAGCATATCATAAACTTAAAGTTGATATTACAGCGAGCAGGAATATGCCTTTTGACCAGAGTTTTAAGATATTCCAGCTTTTAAGTTAGCTAACCTGTGTGCCGATAAATGCCCACAGTGGTTTAACTCCACAGTAAAGTCATTTCAGCCCCTGAGAGATCCTATGAGGATTATTGTTTTGTGTCTGCTGGACAGTTTTTATTGTGAGGAGAGACAGGATGTGCCGGGGAGAGAGGGCAATCACAATGTACAAAGGTCCTGGCCTGGATTCAAACATGGTTACATGATACCTGCTTCAGCAAAGTGAACCACTCAAACAACTCTCTGACTAAACCTCTGCCTGCTCCAAAGCTACTTTAAACTCAAAGTTTCAGATAAATCACAGACACAGGTTTTTATCTGTGGGTCCATCTCCTCAAGATGAGTTTAGGTGAAATTTATGTGTTGAAATAAATCCCATATTTGACCTTTGACACCGAGCTGCGGTGCTGCAAGTCAGACGCAGCTTTACAGCGAAAGTCAAAGTACACAAATAAACGAGGCAGAGTGGAAGTCATAAAGCAGATAAGAGCTGTGCTGAAGCCTGCCGGCGCTGCGTGGTGGACTGCTGGACGATGTGTTTGTGTGTGTGTGTGTGTGTGTGTGTGTGTGTGTGTGTGTGTGTGTGTGTGTGTGGACAGGACATGTATTACTCCATGTATTACATGGTCACATTGTGGGCATTCACCTGCCTTTAGGGAACAAAAAGCAGGTCCCTGTAATGTCAATCATTAGATTTTAGGGTGAAAACTTGGTGTAAGGTTAGGATTACATTAAACTAGGCCAGTGATGACAGCTCAAGGAATGGAGTACAAAGCCTGTTCAAGGAAGGACTGGTGCACCTTCACTTTTTTCTTCTTCGTTGTTTCCGTACACATTTGTCGGGCCTTGCTTGAATTGTAGCTACACTGCCCTCAACCATTTCCCGTGGTATTGCTTTGTTTCGTCTATCTCGTCCGTATCCGTGAGCTCTCTGAAAACATACCCATATACGCACGAAATGAACGCACAAGATGTACAGAAGCCTCCATCAGTATCCGTATCCGTCTTTAACCTAGAGCATAAACGGGCCTTCAGAAGGCCAGTCCTGCCAGAGGGATCTGTGTCCCACAATTTGTAGATCTTTTTGAAAGACACAATCCAACATTCTAACCCAGTTCATGCTGATTGGTCCGTTGTGGGGTGTTTCGATTTCTCTCTCACGTTTATTATCTGTTTGTGGTCTGCCATACATGGTTTGAAACACATATTTTCTAAAACGACCCAAGAGAACAATCCAGAAATGTTGAACTATTCCTTTAACAAACTGTATGCACTCCTGTTTTCTGGAGGGCTGTTTGTGAAAGCAGATCACGAGATGAAGTTGAGTTAAAGGTGATCCATCAATAGTAAATAAAACACATTAAACATTACAGATCTCGGTTATGTGATCCATGGGTATAAATTTCCCCTTTTTCTAAATCCTAATTCTCTGTGTGATAGGATCAAATACCTCCATTTGGTTCCCTCCCTTTGACCACAGCCAGACCCTCCATCCCACCTCTTTATCTGATGACATCAGAGATATGGGGGATCCCTCCCGACCCTCCCAGTGCCCCCAGGTCCAGATAGCATTGTAGCCTGCTGCATACTGATCTCCGTGCTAATGGAGAATACCAGGGCCGGCTGGTGCCTGACAGTTGATAACAGATTGGGGAGGAGGAGGAGTGATGTAGGGGTAAATGATAATCATTGGGGTGAGGTAAGGTTAGGTGTGTGTGTGTGTGTGTGTGTGTGTGTAAGTGGAGGGAAAGTGAGGTGGAATAAAGGTCACGAGGAATGTGTGAGGTGTGGCTGGTCGCTCATTAGTCTTTGTCCCAGCAGGAACACATAATGGAAACATCAGGTCCCATTTACATTTAAATCTCTGAGTGTTTAGTGAATTCCCTTATCAGGAATGACCACATAAACATGGTGCAAGCATGTCTGCCTCTATCCTGTATCCACACGAGGGACGAAACACACCTCAGAGCAGTTTATAGGCTACATTAGAAAGAGCCTCTGCAGCTCTCTCACTTGCATTTTTATTGTGCTAAAATAGGCATTCTAAAATCCACAATTTGTCGTTTCATTGTGACTTGTGTGTTGGACTAGTTCCTGGTGAATTGGTTGATTTTGTTTCATTAACTGTCAGTGTAAGACAGCTGCTGGCTGCAGCTACATATTTATGGAACAGACATTGGACTTCTTCCTCTCATCTAATTCTCAGCAATAAAGCAAATTAGCATATTTGTCAAAAATGTCAAACTGCTGCTTTATTGCAAATCAGAAGACTCCTTTTATTGTTTTAACTCATACATGACAAATGCATGAAAAATTACAGAAACACTAATGTGCAAAAAATAAACAATAAAAAACAGAGAAGTCAAAAGAGAAAGATAATCAGAAAAAAACAAGCAAACAAAAAAAGATATGTAACTACCAAGAGTCATAGCGGTGTTGCATTATGACCTTTATTTTGTCATTTCTGGACAAGTCAAGCAACAACTGTAAGTTAAGTATATGAATTAATTTGAGCAGGAAAAAGAACCTAATATACTGACTTTATGATGTTTTTTACCAGGAGACAGTTCTAACCAAAAAACAAGAACTGCATATAGGCCTACTTTGTATAACACTGACATAAACATATTGTGTTTCACTGCATGCGATGCTATCAACAGACCACAGTAGTATTAGTGATGATGCATGCAGTAGGACAGTGGGAAATGTAGAGGTCAGAACTTGTGTTTGAGCTTCTGCTCATTTCTCATCTTTACATAGCTGAGCAGTCACTGCAGAACACATGCATGGTTGTTCCAGGGATTCTCGGTTTTGGTAAGTTCTGAAAACACCCAGTTTATTTTCAGTCATAAGACTTTGGAGAATCAGGTCTGTTTGACTGGAAGCTCAGACAGTAAACTGGATGTTCACAGCGAAGATAAACATGCAAATACTGTTATTTTTCCTGTACACAGTGTCATTTGATCCAACAATGTGGTCCTCTTGACTGAGTAGTACCAGCTCTACTCAAGCTTTTCTGCAGGTCGTTTTCCATTATGGGACAGTTCCTCCTCAGGGTAGATTGGGGCCTTGCGAAATTGCTGTGGTCTTCAACGAGACACACACCTCATCAGCTGTTTAAGACAGGAATGTCTGCACCTCCTCAATATAGCGGCTGCAATAAATAAAAGTTATGGTCGCTAAAGTAGCTTCGCTGTTTGAGTGTGGCGGCCATTGATTTGTGCTGTGCAGGATACTCCGTGTGTGCCGGGTATTGACCAATCAGTGGTCTGTAACTTTTCACGAGACCTTTTAGTACCTGCTCAGCTCACTTGGAACCACAACAGAACTGGTACTAAAAAAGTAGTACCAGGTACCACGTATCAGGTACTTTTTACATGGTGGATACGCAAAAAAGGTGAGGTTAGTTGAGGCAAGTCGAGCCGGTACTATGCAGTGGAAAAGGGGCTTTAGTAGTATATATTTAGTGCTATAGTAGCCCTCGAACCTGCAAACAGACTAAACAACATGGGGCCTTTCACTGACTTCAAATGGACTCATCAGCACTGCTGTCAGATTATATCAGTATATCAGATATACAGATTTTTAAGTGCCTTCATAGCAACGTGTCTCCAGAGCAAAAATGCATGTTAACAGCGTGAAAAGTATTTTTTAATCTCCATAGACCTTCAAGTAAAAAGCTAAAATCACACAGTATTCAAACAGTGTCTGCTTCTACTGACCTCATGACTATTGACTCCCATGCTGGCTGGGTGCTGAAGCTCCCATTGTTGTGTGTTTGTGTTAATCATTACCTGCATGTTTGCAACACAATGGGACAAGCCATAGTACGGGCTTTGTGATGTACAGAGTGCTGCTGCCAAAACACAGAGTTGAAAGGTGCCCAAAGAGGGAGAGGTGTGGTGGAGGGGAGAGAAAGGAACAGAGAGGGCAAGGAGGAGGGTCCTACAGCAAGAAACATGCTATTAAAACATGCCATCTGACATACCGGTGGTCCTGGCATGATCTGCAGCCATACTCCAACCCACAGAGCTTCACTTTGAATTGAATGGAGATCTCAAACGCAACAAAACGTTTCCATTTTCGTTTGAAATGGTCGTCGTGTAAACGGCCCCTTAGAACCAGGTTTTAAATAAATGATTTAATTTCTGTCTTTGCAGAAAATACTCTCAGAAATGTTGAAACAAACAACAAATAAAAACATCAGAAATTACCGTCATTTTCATTTTAAAAACTTAGAAATCATGTTAGGATCTGGCGGTACACCTCCCTTTCCCTCTTGTGTCTGTTGTGTTCCTCCTCCCCTGTGTGTGTTGTGTCTGTCTCTCCCAGTCTGTGTCTGTTACCAGGGCGTGGTTACCTGGTAACAGGAGATTTGCAACCTTTTGGATTCTGGCTCACACAGTTTCTCTCTCTCAGGTTCATCATTCTGCTTCCTCTGCTGGGCACTGGTAACTGTCTGGTCTGTCTGAAGAATCAGACCTGCTGCTGCCACGCTGTGCCACGCTGTGCCCAGCTGTCTGCCCTGCTTCAGCACTGAGTCTTTTTGTTCACCTTTTTTGGCATTAAACCGTTTTTTGTTCATTTTTACCCTGCCTCTGTGTGTTTGAGTTCTGCACTTTGGGTCCAAGAAAAGAAAAACTGGTAAATACCTTTAACAAATCAATCTTTTTATTTACATAATATAAAATAAAACTTCATATTGTAATAGAAGTATAAACCCAACAGGGTAGTTTAATGTGAAAATAAGAATATTAATATTGGATTATTCTTCAAAACCCTGGATTACATTCAATGTTTTTAAAATTCTCGGTTTCGACTTGCACACAGCAACTACTATATGGTTGAGGACAGATTAATATTTAATCCTTTGCACTGTTTGTATTGTATACAATTTGCAGAATTACTTTAATTATACACAGACATAGAATATTGTTGTTTTCTGTTGCTTTGGCAGTCTTAGCAGTCTTTGTTTAATTTTGTTGTCCCTGTTTTATAGCTATATGTCTATATCTTATTGGACCAGTGTTTATGGACGGATGGATGAATGGATGGATGGACATTGCGCTGATGGGATGCAAGCCCTATGATCTCCTGCATACTTCCTGCATCAGCACTGATGATGAGCACCAGATATCCGGGGGTTTAAGCTTAACATGTGATATGGATGTTTATATAACACATGTTTAAATATTTATTTATGTATTTATACAGTCATGATGTGCGGTCATTTCTGTCTCTTTCCTCCACCAAGTAATTTGGTAAATAATGTCAGTAAACAGTGTGTTAATTCAGTCTGGGGAGCCACCAGAGAAGCAGCAACAAGAGAATGAATGTATTAATTTTCACATTATGGTGGTTTAGGTGCTGTAGAATTTGGCCCAGGATTAATTGTAGCACCTTCTTGTATAAAGCTCCTGGGTTCAGGGTAAGATCTGTCCCTTATTACAAACTAATATAAGGTTATTTTATTACAAAATATGACAGAGATAAAATGGTCTGATTTTAGTAGTAAAATAAAATGAATAATTTTAATTATGGGCAGTTTGATAAAAATAAAAAGGTATCTGAAAGGAAACATCACTGCAGTGGTTAAAATCTAAAATATTTCATAGAGCATCTGAGAGCGCAGGGCATCATTTCAGTGGGACGACTTCCTGTTAGAGATGTGACATCTTGGAGTTGTTATACAACAATAACGAAATGTCTGATTATTTATTGTCGTGATGACAAGACACAACATCATTTATTCATGAACTGTCACATGTCCTGAAAACACACTTCTCATCTAAACAAAGGGTCAAAACGCAACAAAACTTTGCCTTTTGTTACAGTTGATGTGTAAGATACTCAGATACTACCTGTTAATATCTATATGCTAATTTTGTGGATAATTTTCACCATGCTTTGTATTTGACGTGTTTTTCTCAATACAATTCCTATAATGATATATTATAAATAATCTAAATACTGTATTGCTATCTGTTATTTCCTTCGATTGGACACTCAGTAGGACATGCAGTTACTGAAGTTTCTCTCACACACACACACACACACACACACACAGCTGTTCACATGATGATGGATATGAATGGCAGCCACTGTTTTACCTCGCCTCTTCTCCCTTTTTTCTTTGGTTTCCTAATCACCCCCCCCACCACCCACCCACCTCACACACAGAAGGCTGAACCCTGCCTGAACCCTGCTGCTTTAATTAATCTCACTGACTTTGTTAATTATTTGTTTGGCTGGCTGACTGCCTCTGTGTATGTGTGTGTGAACACGTCCCTCTTTGAAGTACAGTATTTGGGATGAGAGCCACGGCTGAGACGATCCAGCACTGATAACCTCTAGTAAACCTTTTTCTTCTCTGTGATGTCACTTTGTCTTATATTTATCTGCTGGGTGGTAACGTCAGGGTATAATACAGAGTGTAGTCCATTTTAATTGGGTCATTTTGAGTAAAACCTTTTTTTCTTCTCGACCAGAAGCCTCCAGATTTGTCCTCTCCTCCATGAGAAGATCATCCTCTTTTGAGCCACACTAGCTTCAATCGTCTTTTTGGCCCGTTGAGCTCTAGATGGAAGTTGTGGTCTGTGCTGAGATGATCAGATTCAGAGTCATTCAAATGGAATTCATGTATCTGTTAAAGGTAAGAAGTTATATCAAGATGAAAAATAGTTCCTGATTCACCATTATGGAAATCCATGTATGTGTAGGTGACTCATAAACTAGTGATGATGAACACATGACCATGGTCAGAGAATTAGATGTTACGACTTAATCTGGCATGAGGCAACATCACCACAGTGTGTGCTATGCTCTGGATGCAATCATACAACAACTCATGACCACCTCAATTAAAACCAATATGTTGAGTAAATACAGGGAACTGTGTTAATTCTGTTTTGTCCTGTTATGTTGTGACTTTTAAATAATTTTGTGAGTCTCTTTTGAATTGAAATTGAATGTTAGGATGTAATTTTGCAGTTTTGGCCTATTATTGTAACTATATTACTATATAGTAACTACTATATACTATACTACCATTTTTTTTGTTAAATTGTGTTATTTGTTGATAAATGAAAAAAACTAATTGTAAAAATTATAACAATAATCTCATCATGATACAAATATGAAATTATTATGTACTGTACAATAACGGCGATGTCATAATCGCAGTCGACTGGATTTGATATATTACAGGAATCTTTATATATACAAAGATTTTCTCTCAAAATGTCCTTAAACTCTTCTGTACAGATAAATGTCAGTGTTTATCATGCAGATGAAGCTGTTTTCATATTCATACATTCATGATTCATCATTTATTTATTACTGTTCGATATTTTACTCAATATGTGTTGTCATTTTTAACTGTCTGACTAGATTTGCCTCATTGCAGTTCTGAAATGATTTAATCCTGCTTCAATCACATAAAGCAATTAGAAAAAAACTGAATAAATTAAGTTTATTATTATTATTATTATTATTATTATTATTATTACTTAATAACAAACTAAAAACAGTTTGTACCAAACTCACATGCTTTCACTTGCTCTGAAGTGTCAGTGAAGTATGTGTGCATGTTTATGAAGGAACGTATTTATTGACACGCGTGTGTTGTTAGCGATAGTTGGCTGGTAACAGAGGGATCCAGACACACGGAGTGATGAGCCTAGGATGTACACGCAGACATGTTTGGTTTACCTCCACGCCGGGGCTTGAGCGAACGCAGACTCCAGACTGCAGTATTGTGGAGGATATCCGGTAACGTGTTACATATGGAGGGCATTATTCATGATTACAGTTCAATAAACAGAGAGAGAGGTTGGAGAGGGATCTGTGATGTGACTCTTCCTCCTGACCTCCTCTGCTTTCTCTTGTCTCCTTTACTTCTTTCCCTCCTCCTTTCATATCCTCTCATATTATTAGGTGCTCCGCCTTTTCAGGATAGTTTTTCTTCTTCTTCTTTTTTTTGCTGCACCTGAGACAAGAATCATATGTTTACCCATCAGTAATGGACAGGGCTTTAGGGGCATGATCTGATGTTTACGTTGACAGCAGATTTGCCTCTTCTGAGCAGATATCTCAGAACTTCAACATTCATAAATCACATTTCTACAAGTATTTACAGCTCAGAGGTTTTGTGGCAACTAATTCTGACTACTTTCCACTATATCCTCCTGCATCTACGCTGAATTCAATTTTTAAATGTAAAGCTGACACAAGACAAATTATAAGCAAAATCTATACCTTGCTTAACGCACCTAAGCAGACCAACCTGGATTCTCTCAAAAATAAGAGGGAAACAGACCTAGATGAAATAATCCTAGAGGCAATTTGGCAAAACATTATACAGTCCTGACTTCTCTTCCACGCCGGTTTCACCATCGTTATGCTAACGACCCACATAATGGCCCAATATACCTAAGAGAGACGACTGGTCCCAGCAACCCCAACGACCCCCAATAGGACTGGGAAGGACCAGGAAGAAAAGGCAAGGGAACAGGTTACTTAACGACTCTCGAGGTAGTTTACATCTCACAGAGGATAAATATCCTGACCCCGTACCAACAGTTTAGAACTGATGAAGCCTCTCGGATGAGAGGTGAAACGTCTTCAAGCTAAGAAAAGAAGTCCAGTTGCTTCTGAATCAACCTTCAAGGATTACCTGAATGACTGAGAATCTACTCAGTCACTTACACATTATTTAGACTTGCTGGGAGGTAAATCACATTTTATTATTTAACTATTTTGGATACATGATATGACATGATATACATTAATGCATATACATATATTTTTGGTACGTTGACTCGGCTGATGTCTCAAAAGCAAAACTGTTTTCATTTCTATTGATTGTGAATTGCTACATTTACGACCCCAGTAGAAAAGCCTCTCTGCTGTACAACCACACAGCTGTTTCTTCTGGTTGACTTCACATTACTTCTCACCCCGCGTTGCTTACCACCTGCACTCCCGCCCTCATGTGCAGCTTAAGAAGCCTCTGTTTGTCTTGGACAGGTGTTCACATCCCTCAAACTCAGCCTTTGACACCATAGTTTAGTTTTCATGAATAAAACACTTGTCAACACTTTGTTTTTTGTTTTGTTTTTTTAATATGTGAAGTTTATTTAATGATAAAGCAATATATATTCATTTTGAAGCTCCATGTTTGCAGCATGAACAAGCTTAAATTCTTAAATAATGTTATTATTGCATCTCAGATCATCATTTAATCTCATTATTAAATAATAACTTAGATTTGTCACACATTAGACATCTTTGCGCCTACACCGCTACTCCATCACTCCATCCTTCCATCCCCTTGTATCTATCCTTTTCGTTCCTCCTTCCTCCTCTCCCCTCCTCCCCACGAAGAGGCCTCATCTCCAGGGTAGATCTCTCCTAGTAATCCCTTGGATCATGCCACCTGCCCCCCTCATCCCAGCCCTCCTCTACACATTAGATCAGGTCCTCTGTCAAAAAGCAGGGATCTGGGGTCTCATTGTTTGGCTCCTGATTAAGAGCTTCTCACACTGGAGGATCAGGCATGAGGAGTGAAAGAGAGGGAGCTGTGGGTAAGAAAGAGAGAGGATCTTTCTTTCTCTCTGGGGAGGGGGTCTTATGGGCCACATTGTTGCAGGGCTCAGAGAAGACTTCTTTTAAAGGTAGCTTGGATTTAGCAGACAATGGAATGTTAGACGATGAGGGTTTTAAATCTTAAGCTTATACTTTGAGGGCCTTTGGTCGTCCATTTGTCCACTGGTTGGTGATGTCCCAGTCCATCTTTAGATGAGAGGTGACACTGAGGGCAACATCTCAATATTAACTGATTGATCACTGACTGATCTCACCAAATCACTGCCAGAAATGTGGTCATTCATAAATAAGTGAAAGATATCAAGACAACATGTTTTATAAATAGTTTTAGCCTCTCTTTCTTCTATTCACTCTTAATTCTTAATTACATTAAATTAAAATAAGTTTTTTCTGAAATCCCTGAAAAAAATGAAAATGTGTTGGTTCTACTAAATATGGAGTTCCATAAGCTTTTGAATTGAGCCAATAACTTTTCACTTTAGATATCAATGACGTTTGTTATACGTGACAAATACGCATTGCCTGTGTTATGTGTGCAGACCAAGTTAACATTTAAAATGAAATACCTATGCTTTAAGAGGCTGTTTCATGTAAATAAAATGTCAAATTACGTTTGGACCCAACAAAGTTTATGTTATTTGATTTTTTTTAAAAGATGAATCTACAAATTTACATTCTTGGAAACCTTATACATATATTTTGTAGCAACAGTGTGCATGTTCAAAGCTTAAACATATTTTTTGACGAGTGGAGAAACAGTCAAAGTCTACATTAAACAAAGAAAACATTGAACCATCACATCACCACTAGACTTTATGCTAAACTGAGCAAAAATTATTTTCATTTGTTTCAAAATAAGACACATTACAGTAAAACCTACATTCAATCATTTTCTGTGAATGGGGGACTGGAACCTATCCCAGCTGACTTTGGGCAGGAGGTGGGGTTCACCCTGGACAAGTCGCCAGTTCATCACAGGACCACATAGAAAGACAAACAACCATTCTCACTCACATTCACACCAACGGTCAATTTAGAGTCACCAGTTCACCTCTACTGCATGTTTTTGATGGTGGGGGGAAGCCGGAGAATCTGGAGGTAACCTTCGTACCATGCAAGGCACCACCTGCTCATTAGGAGCAGTAACCATTCATGTAGACTGCAGGGACAGGGGATCGAAGACCTTCTGATAAGTGGATGACCGCTCTACCACTGAGCCACAGCTGCATTTGTGTCACGTCACCCCCGCTGACTTCTTGAGGAGAGCACGACACTGGGACCCCTTGCAGAGGTCAGATGGCCCTGCACCACAGTGATCAGACAGCAGGTGAATGAAAACGACAAAATATGTATCAAATATTATGTATATAATTAAATATCTGAGCTGGTGGTAAATCGCCACACACATTTATAGATGAGAAGCAAAAGTGAATCAGTGAACGGAGAGACCTGACTGAGTTATAACTGATGTTTGTATCATCAGATACAAAATATTTACACTATTCAGAGAGATTTGTGTACACATTTACAGATCTATGTACTTCTTTACAGACTTATCAACACATTTACAGATCTATGTGCATATTTACAGATTTGTCTACATATATTTACAGATTTGTCTACATATATTTACAGATTTGTGTACACATTTACAGATCTATGTACATATTCACAGATTTGTTTACACAGATCACAATACACTAACAAATCTTGATACGGATTTTGAGATATTTTGCACATTTACAAATCTCATTATTCACACACAGATTGTAAATCCACATTTGCAGGATCCTTTACACGTTCACAAATCTCAGTACTCATTTAAATTATTTTACACATTTGCAAATGTAATGACACACACACACACACACACACACACACACACACACACACACACACACACACACACACACACACACACACACACACACACACACACACACACAGTGAAATGAAATCCAGTTACACAACTCTATACACACATTTGCAAATAAGTTTGCTAGAATAATGGCCCCATACCTGCGTATATAAATATTTAACATGATTATTTTCTGTTAATGCAGCGGACTGTTGCTCATCAAAAACACCCTCCTTTGAAACAGAAGCAAACCTGTGACCCTATTCAGGACTTTACTCATATTCTAATGAGCTTTGGTTGTGAGAAAGACATTAGTTTGAAGGGACAGTGATGCAGCATTCCAGAGGGATTGAGAGGACATGTGGGAAAAGCAAACCGAGGTGTTAATCTCAACAGAGTGACTCCCCTCCCCTCCCTGCCCCATCATTCTCTGGAGGGATATTCTTAATCCCACAGTCTCTGTTGCATCAACTCATTCATTCCCTGACATGAACCAGGCCCTCCTCACCATCACCGGACACACAAAGGGTTAATTAAAGCTGGTCAAGCTGTAATGAGAGTGGGTGGTTTTTGTTTATCATAGATGATGATTGGCTAAGCACTCGAAGAGCAATATATGTAGGAATGTGCTTCAACTGGATAGTGAATGTAGGAAGCGTGGAAATTTAGGAGCCTGCAGAGGAGAAAAGTAAATTCACTGCTGTACTTAGAAATCTGGGTGGAAATATTGTTCATTTTACTCCATCACATTTATTGAACAATTATATTTGATTTATTAAGACCGTAAAAATCTTGGAAAAGGTAATAGGTAATTTTGGTTTATTATTACCTGTTACTGCACTTTGTGTTTATTGCTAATTGGCTATTACATGTGATGTTATACAAACTGATCTAAAAAGCTGCTTTAACTATTGGCTGTGCTATCAAGCCATATGTATTCATCTGACCTCCATGGGGAAAAGAACTGGTCCTCTCATCATGGCCACAAGCTTCACTTAAGCATTAGAGAGTAAACCATCTTGCTCAAGGGCATCTTCACTGAGGAAGGCAGGACCAGATCTTTGTCTCCCACCATTCTCCCAGCTTTCCAGGGGATCTAAATCTAAAAAAAAAATCCCTCATCATCTCTTTCCCATACTTGACAAAAGAAACCTGTCTCTTCCCTCCACACAACCATCATAAATATCTCATTTCAGAGGTTGACAGCTCAAGCTTGATTAATTTTCACGCATGTACATATTTGGATTGGATCCCTGTCAAAAACAGTTATAATGGTCCCACCAAGATTTCAACCCCCCGTCCGCCCTGAGAGGCGTCTGCTGTCAAGACTGCTTGGATGATTTTCTGGAGTAGGGGTGTCCACATCTGTGCCTGATTAGCACAACAATAAGGCCCAGCACCCCCGAATTAATGAAAAGGCATCTTCAGCCTCGGCTCGAGGACCCCACTGACAAAGACGCTATACAACCACTACACAAATGTTTTCCTCCGGATCCATTAGGCATAAACCTGTCAGAGCGGCACAACACTTCTGATTAGATCAGAACAATAATAAAAGTATGAAGCATTAATTCTCATATCCAGAAAATGGTTCTTTGTCCTCCAACCTGGAGAATGTGAACTGGAAAATAAAACCAGGCCAGACATGGACCCAAAAGAAAAAGAAAACATTCACCCACCGCCAAAATTAGAGGGAAACCGGGCTCTACGATGTGGTGCCAGCTTTTCATTTAAACGGCAGTTTGTGATGCTCTGTTTTTATAAAGTCAGATCGCCAAAAAACTTTTCCATCTGTGAAGCCTGTTGTTAGGATCACCTCCCGAGAGTCAGAGAAGTCTTTTGTGTAAAGTTAAAATAAAATTACAGAGGAGAATCTCTCCCAAATATACAGATACTTACTGCATATTTGAGTTCAGTGTCAGCAGCTCACTATAGACGCAGACAACAATGGCTCTGTCATTAAGCCACAGCCTGTGTGTGAAAGAGAGTAATAAAAACTGTGTTTATACATCAGGTCTGTTTAAATTTCATTTGCATTACTTAACATTTCATGCAGATTGTTGCTCTCTTTCTATGTTTTTGGATTAAATGTCTGTTAGTATTATTTGAAAGCTGTAGATTCTCCACTTACGTGGCAGAAAATTAGTTTTGAAAGTTCTTTGATTATTTTTGCCTATGTATTATGTATGTATTTATTTATTTATTTGAATGTAACCATTTCTCTGTTCCTTGGCTGTATGTGTTATATGGCTGCCTGGTGTGGGGGGTATTGTGTGTCGTGTTGTTAATGTTTAAAATTCGATAAAAAGTACTGTATATTAAAAACAAGAAAGTTGATTGACTAAAATTCTGAGCTCTTCCATTTGTCTACATCTAGTTGACAGTTTGCCAACTCAATTTACAGCACAAGCTCACTGTAATGTAACTATTTAAGATATGCTCATTGTGAAAACACACAACACATCCTCATATGTAGTATGACATCAGCTCAATCCCAGCAAACAAAGACATTTTTAATTAAAGGACAGACCAGTTTTAATGGCGGCACACAACTTTAAATTAATGCATGAACAAAGATGAGCTCTGATGTCTGTCTGCTGGACAAACACGAAGACTAGAAAGGTGACAAGCAGCTGACTATAAAAATGTTCGCCCAGTTTAAGTTTCACTTGTCTACTGCTGCTCCTGAAGCCATCAGGTGGGCGTCTCCTGCTCTAAAGGGAAAGTACAGCCCTCACTGCCTCGTTGGTTTTACTAGTTCTAGTCTAGAATACACCTTTATTTTTTCCATTATTTTCCACTCTGGTAGAGCAAACCCAAAGAGGTGGATTTATATATTTCTATATCATTTATATTATCGATATATGCCTTTCTGTCCTGTCTTCTTCTGTTTCTAAATTATAAGAGACAGTTCCTTTGACTTTTATCTGCCACGCTTACAGTACATGGATGTTATTTTGGATGTAAACGTCAGCAAAGTCGTCCCAGCAGACCCAGAAAGCAGAGTTTACCCAGCCTGCCTCCTCCTCTGGTTGTAAATGGACGATTAATCTCAACCTCTGAGTGTTTGTTGGTCTCCGTTAGCTAAATGAGTTCAGACTTCTCCTCCCTCTTTAGGCTGTAAAATGAAAAACTGGGGTTAGAAAAAGAGACTTGCTGATTGGCACTGGCACCCTGTGTGGCCTTGGAGGAGTGGAGGGAGTTACGGGGTGGGTTTCTCTGTCAGAGGGGAGTTTTATGAGCCCCTGTAATCACCAGGTGTTAAACTCAACAATTAGGAGCTGCTATTTTGTCGCCACTTTATGGCAAGAGGCTAGCTAGCTGCTCAGTCAGTCACTCAGACGGGGGGGGGAGGACTTCTGAGATGGAGAATGGAGAAAACACAATGATAAATTTAATTGAAAAATAAATGTGGATGGATAATAGGATTTAGTTAAATGAATACACTGCTTACAAACGTATTTACATGCTGTTCTCAAAGTTTTCAAATCTCACCTGTTATCTTTTGTGATCTATGTATTGTCAATGAGGCTAAATCAGATTTTTTTCTTCTCAGTTCGTGATTTTCACTGGTATTGCATCGGAGATATGCAGATATTTTTATAGTGGGACGTCTGAGTGGTCGGGAAAAGATGTGAAAATCAAGTGGATGAGGAGGTGACAAAAAGACAAAGTCAGAATGATCTTTGTGGTGCTTCTTAAAGAACGTCAAAACGATGCAAACCTTTTGATTACAAGGTTTTTTTGTTAACAGGCCTGGAATTATACGCTGTCTGAATGGGGCTAATGGTTCAACACTTTTGTCCACAGCGCTGGATATTGGGACTCCTCCAGTACCAACATAGCATCTCATTGAAATGAATGAGGTAACCTCAGTAAGGCAGTGTTAACGGGCCTTCTAGACCAGTGGTTCCATAACTTTTTTTCTGGGGACCCACATTTTTTAAATGACAAACCATCGTGACCCAAATCACAATAGACCTAACAATTTGTGCATAAAAGAACATTTCTGACCATTTTTACTGCCGTCTGCATCATCATATTATCTTGAATAGGTAAACCAGCCATTCCAAAGTGATATACATTTAAATTACAACTACACTGTATGCTTATTGAAAATATATACTGGATATATTTTAAATACTTTATAGATACGATCAAATAAGTGCATTTAGGAGGGGTGTGGTATTTCATTGTTTTTATCTCCTCTTATCAAAATATAAACATTTTAAATAAGCTACTTTATAAATGAGAAAATGCATTGAGTCAGAGTAAACAGACACTCATGTTCATGTTCATATTTTTATTTGAGAACTTCATTGCATTTTAAATTAAACAGGCACACATCAGTTAAAAAACACACATTTTAACTACTTTATATGACACAAATTAAGTGAATTTTGTTGTAATTAACAGACTCATATTTCCCTCTCATCATTAAATCAAACAGAATATTGTTTGTTCTTTGATATTGCAGTCAGGTGTACAAGAGGACAGAGCAACACGCATATCGGGTGTAGCATTTAGTTTATGGGCGGTGGCTAAGCTAACATTACCTACAGCAGTCTGGTCCTTAGCTGGGTCTTGTCCCTAACAAGATATATTACAGATATAAATCTAGACTAATAGTAAAATAGAATCATGACTATTTTATTTGGCGACCCACCTGTGGGTTGTGACCTACACTTTTGGAACCACTGCTTTAATCTACAAAGACCCAACAGTTCCCACAAGATGAAGGTCATGGCAAGAGTGGCGCGGTGGGTGATTGGTCAGTACCATCAGAGTCACACCAAAGGCACATTTCCTTTGATGTATCCATTTGCGTTATTGAGAAGTAAATAAATAGTTGTGTCACTCAGTTGTCAGTGACTTAGTTGAGTGAAAGCGACTAAATAATGGTATCTTCAGTGATCCCTGGTACCAGCAAACAACAAAGAGTAATGCTTACAGCAAAAGACCTATGCTTACCCTTAAGCTTTCATGTGAAGGAGTATGTCAGAGACTATAAGATCAAAGTCTGTAAAGAACTATACATTTCCAAGATGAAGCTTTTGTGTTGTCCTGCTAAAGACAAAGGCAGGATTAAACGCAAACTTGACACTCTATATGGGGTCATTGACCTGCTCCAGGGTAGACCTATAAGAGACGCTTATGGCCCAGGAAACCTGCAGGAAGAAATTGTATCTCTCTCTTTAATGGTGAGACAAGCCAAGGAAATGAAGCAAGCTGCTATGGAGACATCTAGCCAATTAAAAATAATTGCGGACTTGAAAAAGACAATAAATCAACAGCACGAATCTCTACTGAAAGAACAGGACATGAACAAGGAACTCTCTAATCAAATGGTGGCAGCCCAAAATGAGTTTGCTTCCAGATTGAGTTTGGAGTCTGCCATCAACAAGGATCTCAGGTCCAAGCTGGAGGCTTATGAACAGCTGCAACAACCTCAAATTCAAAGGAGCACAGCTGATTTGTCAGAGGATGTGTTGCAACTCAGGACACCCCAACAGGAGACCCATGAGCAGCAAGATGTGGTTCCTAATGTGAGCACAGGGCCGCTCAAGGCTTTGATAAATACCAACAATTTGAATTTTAAATCACACTCCCATGTGGAAAATGTTGAGCTTGTCAACAAGGAAGACGAGAAAGTTGCTTCCCTCTACATCAGCCAATATGAGAACAATTTGAATGAAACAATGCAACTGATTACGTGCAGATATGAGGGGACAGTGAAACGACTAAGAGCGGACATTGCTAATGCTCAGGATGGATTGCTTGCGTCCATAAAAACCCTGCAAAGGGAAGAGGAGGATGGAGAGAGAGAGAGAGAGAGAGATACAGAGTGCAGGTGCAAGGGCTGGCGTCACCACTTGCTTAAGTTCTGGAATCGCTTTCCTGCGGCACTCCCGCCGCTTCTTTTGTTCCTGCAATCAAACCTGTAGAAGAGATGAGTAAACATGTCCCAATGGGAACCACTCCATCAGCAAGGATCTCAGGTCCAAGCTGGAGGCTCATGAACAGCTGCAACGACCTCAAAGTATTTGTCTTTGTCTTTCCTCTGTTACCGGTGTGGTGAAGAGGGGCATATCTCCAACCGATGTAATGCTCTAGAAAACTACCCAACAGTGATACAGAAACTACTTCGGATTCAAAGAAAACTAAGAAGTAAACCAAAAAGAAACCAGTACTGCAACATGTAAGCGTGTAGCATGTAAGTATCGAGAGGAGTGCTGTGGGTGTGCAGGTTAACAGTTTGTCAAAAGGTCTTGTACCGCCCTCCACTACTGGTGCGAAAGTGGATGGCAGTTCCCAAGTGACCATTATTTTTGACAGTTGGTATGCTAAATACCTATCAATGAATCAACAGTACAAATCTGTACTGAAAGCACAGAACATGAACAAAGAACTCTCTAATCAAATGGTGGCAGCCCAAATTGAGTTTGCTTCCAGATTGAGTTTGGAGTCTGCTATCAGACAATTTTTTTTGGGGGGGGGGTTGTTTTTATTTCTGCTGGGGCCTCTTGCCAGGTCATCATTGTAAATGAGAAGCTGTTCTCAATTGATTTTCCTGGTAAAATAAAGGTAAAATAAAAATTGCATGTAAGTATCCAGAGGAGTGGTGTGAGTGTGCAGGTTAACAGTTTGTCAAAAGGTCTTGTACCGCCCTCCACTACTGGTGCGAAAGTGGATGGCAGTTCCCAAGTGACCATTATTTTTGACAGATGGTATGCTAAATACCTATCAATGTACCTCTCCATCCAGTTTCTGACAATAAATCTTAAGTCCACAAACTGTTTTGTGTGCTTTCCGTGTGTCATGTAACCAAGTGACAACCATGACAGATGTGCAGTGTGCATTCCAAGATAATTTACGGTATTTTCTTACTCCCTCGTGTTTGTTTTACAATAACTTGTTTTGCTCTACAGATGTTAAATTCGTGGTGGAGTTCGAACACATTCAGACACACAGGTTTTCGTGGCCAGGATGATCCCCCATGCACACTGGTTGGTTCTGAAGCTGCTGCAGTCTTCTTGTATCCTATTACATTTGAAAGGGTGAGTGAACGAGGATGACAGAAGAGATAATGACTGCATAAATATAACTAAATCAACAAGCATTGGTGTCTCTGTGGTATCTCTCTGGAGCAGACATTCTCAGGCTTTGTGAGCATTGCTGTATAATTCCCACCTGCACCAAAAGAGATTTAAAATGTGACATAATTGAAGGGGTAGTTTATTGAATCATTTATCAATAATGACATTATTAATGTCATTGTCATTGATCCTTGTCTCAAATTATGTCATGCTGGGTCCTTAGTTTTGAGGGAATTTGACATGCAAAGTCCTTAAAAAGTCCTTGAATTGGTTGCTGAAGCAGGTTTGGGGAAAAAAGAGTAGATATTTAAGTTTAGTTGATCCAAGAGAAGTAATACTGTCTTGAAACAGTTTTGTTGAACCTGTTTAAACAACATATGCAGATCTTTTATCAAAGCTCCATCGTAACTCTTTTTATTAGCGAGGAGTAACGGAAACATGTCTGATTCCTGGCTGGCTGTCGCTTGTTGAAACGACAGACACAACCGTCAGCTTATTAGATCAACCGCAGCTAATTAAGATTAATTTCTCACTGGGTAGAATGAAAGGTTTGTTATCTGGTTAATGAACTGCATTGAAGTATTTTTGAGGGTGCAAAGCATCAATGTATGAGGATTGGACTCTTTTTTTTGTAGTTCAGCAGAGACTAACAGAGTGGTGTCTCTTCTCCAGAGAAATGAGTGGTTCTCTTCTTCTTTTTCCATGTCAAGGACCTCTAAACCAGATTGTGTCCTAGTTCTCCATGTTTGATAAGAATTTGCTTTTGTCTACCAGCATCATAGATCGCACAGAATAACCCTGCTGCACCATTTTCATGGTGTGAACATTTGTGTCCAAAATCACTTCCTCATTCATTAAGTCACTACTGTCTGTGTAAAAAAACATTCAGCGCTTCACTCTTTAGTCAGTTGAGGTTTCAGACGTGTGTCGATCATCACTCCTCTCACCACTGACAGGTGTAATGTCACATTACTGTAAATGTATGTGACACATTGCATTGTTACATAATGAACTCATAGTGGTTTAAATGCAAAGGACACACCTTTTTGTTCAACCTTTCTCTTTGCAGGTAAAACGTTTTACATTTAGAATTTGGACACCCAAATAAAATGGCAGATGTCAATTAATGTGGGCTATATGATTATAATTAATCATTAATCATTTTGGACACAGCCATGTGTATTGTCCATATAGTGTTTCTTCCAATGAGGTGTATACGGCTGTTTTTGGCTGCTTCTTTTTTGTGTGGTTGAAATTATCTGAACTTTCCAGGATGGCACTGGGATCGTCCCTGTTGCTCTTTTTCAGCCAACCAATCATGTGTTACATGGAGCGTGACCCGTCACCCGTCACCCTGGTAACCAATAAAATGGGGTAGAAGCTTGTTCTGACTGAGTCTGTCTATCCTGACCTCTATCAAACACAAAGTGTCATAACAGAGGCAGGTCTCTGTGGAGCAGATCAGCTGGAACATGAAGCATCCTATGAGATGTAAGCTTGTTGTTCTGTGTCAACCCTCTGTTAATGTAGCATTGCATTAGCTGCTTAATTAAAAAATAAAAACCATGCTGATTCATTGAAAATGATTTTGTCTGGAATGCACACGTAGAATGATGTGGAGAGCGTTTGTAGTGCCTAAAGGTCTTTTTCAGCTCTTCTCTCCTCTCCATTTCTTCCTCTTTTGTGTTCACCTTTTCATCCACTCCCTAAGCTCTGCCTTTTTCCTTACTGAAGCCGTGTTCTCCTCTTGTACGCCGAGGTCACCTCTTGATCTGTCTGTTAGGGTCGACTAACCATCGATCCGTTTCCCCTCCTGCTCCCTCTCGCTCCTCCGCTCTGCTCCATCAATCCCTCTGGGCGTGCAAAAGATCGTCAATCAGCTCTCAGCCCTTCCGTAAGAAACAATCGCCTTGAATCTCAAGGTCGGATCTTGAGCCAGAAGTCAGAGGAAATGAGCCCCTTCATTTAGCTGATGTCGTGGATGTACACTTGCTGGAAAGTAAAGCGTCGATGGTCAGAGAAAACACCCTGTCCTCTCTCAGAGTTTTTTCTTGCAAAGATAAGGTTTTATAAATATATAAAGTGTTGTAAAATTGAAGTGTAAAGCTATAATCCTTCGTTCATTTCTGCAATAAAAGGAAAAATGTTTCATGCCAGATGATCCTCATTGATTAATCTCCATCGCCTAAGTAAAAAGCCATATGTTACTTACTGAAAAATTGTTCACACAGTGTTTAGAAACCGTGGCATATCTTTTGAATTAAGTGCAACTCATTTGTCATTTCAATGCTGCTATGCAAACTGTCAAACATATTTTATGGCTAATTTGCTTGGCATTATGCATTTTTATCAAAGCTAGAACCTGGACTCTTCTCACAGGGTGAAGCATGATATTACACACGGTACTTGAATGCAACATAAAAAGAGAGGCAAAGGTCTGATTGGAGGTTCAATTCATTTCACATAATACACTGAACACATTTTATAGCAGAGGTCGCTCAGCTGTAATCTCCAGATAATGGCTTCTTTTCTGTTTGCTGTGGAGAGATTTGAACTCACAGTTCACAGGTCTTACACTCCTGACTGCTGCCATCACTCCTCCATATAGTGCCTGTTGGAATCCAGGACTACATTTCCAGCTTTATTCATTTTCAAATCCAATGCAGATAATAAATGTTTGAAAAGAAAGAGAAAACGTCTCCAGGTTACTTGCTGAGAGCCGATCAATATCACTCCAATGTGCTTAAAGTACAGAGCTGGAGCCTGCAGCAGATCTGCTTAGCTTCACTTAACCCTCTGGGTTCTGAGGGTATTTTATCATTTTTCACGTATCTGCTAAAATTCAATGTTTTAAGGTATTTCTATAGACCCACAATGAAGACCCTTCTCTAGGGCACCAGTGTTAATTTACACTGAACAAACCAATGGTGGCAGTGTGTGATTTTAGATAGCATAGAGGCACAATAAAGGTGCAACAGTCAGTAAAATAGTCTAATGTTGGTCTGAGCTCCGGACACACAGTATGGTGTCAATGAAAGGAATGACCCCCCACCTCAACACAGGGGTACATCACTGGGTCCACTGCAGTAGTGTCAGGAGACGATTACATGCAGAAATCATCGACTTCCTTTGACCACCTCTAACTCTTCAGCCTTCCTCACTTTGTCAGGAGAATATAAGAGAGACGTGTCAGTGGTTTCAAACCTTGGCTCCAGGGACTCTCACAGTTAAAATATTTCTGTTCAGGGCATGCAGAAAGGACCAGGAGTCTGATTTGCAACATTCAAATGTGTGCTCCTCTTTAATCCACTGACAAGATAAAGATTTCTCCAGCCCTTCAAGAACAAATTATTTAGATTCAGACGAGGATATTAAAGAAAACTGATATGTGTGGGCGAAAGTTTTGTCTTCCAACTTGAGACGGTGAAAGAAGAGGATCACTGCATAACAACTGTTTGATCAGCATTTTAACGAAGCTAAGACCTCCTCCTGGTCTTACCTTGTTGAAACAAAATGTTTTACACCAATATCACTATATTACTGGGTTATAATCCAATATTATTGGATTTCAACAAAAAAAATAAAACAGTTAATTAAAAGGTTGTTTTTTCATTAATGTATTGGTTGCTTGGTCTATTAAAAATGTCATTTAATGTGAAATGATGAAAACTATTTTAATTATTTGATTGAAAATTACACAAAACAAAGAAAAGCACCAAACCCTTAAATAAAAGGTAGAGCAAGCAAATAGTTGTTGATTTAATGTGAAAAACCACAGGTTACAAAATGTCAAATGTTGACAAACGAGGAAACATTTTATAATTGGAAACTGTATAAAAACATAAACTGTACTACAATATTTCAGACACCGGGTATGAACTAGCTTTTCTTTGGGTATGTTGGAAATGTAGAACCCACAGCAAACCCTGACCTCTGCTTATGTAACCTTACCTCACCCTGCCTGACCCGCCCGAACTCTCCCCACCCGATCTGCCTCCCTGAGGTAACACCTCTCACATCTGTCATCCAAAGGTGCTCTGAGCTAAACTCACCTCAGAGAAAACAGATCCCCCTCCTCTGACTGCTTCATTCACATTCATGATGGAAGGTTAACAAGTCAGGTCTGTTTTCTTTTTCTTTTCTTTTTTTTTTTAGAGAGCTGCAACATCAAACGAGAAATATTTTTGCTGTAGTGAAATTATTAAGAATCTGGTTAAAGCTAATTTGCATAGAGGAAAGAGTATGAAAAGTCAAACCGCCTGAATGATGAAACTTGATCTGATTGTTTCTGCCTAAACAAAGTTTGTTTTTTGTTTTAGAAAAAAACCCTGATATCTCAAGATATTGATGTATTTTTAATTCCATATGTTCTTCTTTGTTAAATATGGTGCGTGATTGTTAAACTCTCAAACAGATACGACTCTGTCTTCTTTTTGGCAACTTTATTTTTCCCGGTTCTGCTCTTTTCTGAATACAATTTTACCACGAAGCAGATGAACTCATAGTACACACACCCTCATGTTCACTTCTCTCTGGCAACTATAATGCACTTTATTCTCTGTGCAAACTGATGACGTAGTATGTCGCTCCACACTGTCATCTCTTAACAAATACAGCTGAAAATATACAGTAGAATACTAGCAAAATGAAAATACACTGAAATTCAGTTTGATTCCCCTTTGAGAACTTTTGAATCTGTTACAACTCCATGAAATATATAGTGTCTCAAATACTTCTAGGTCACAAATTTATTCACAATCCAACTCTACCACAGAGACATTGGTCAGAGTTAAGATAGTGGCTAATTTAGCCGCTAGCCTGGAGCAGAGATGAGGAGTTGGCTACAGAGATCTGGATGGCTCACTTCTCTCTAATCAACTTTGCGCTGCTCCATTTGAAGCCACAGCAGCTTTGTATAACCTTGTTTGTACTAAAAAAGTAGTACCAGATACCAGGTACTTTTTACCAAAGGGAAACGCAAAAAAAGGAGAGCTGAGTCAAGTCGAGCCGGACTGCACAGTGGAAATGGGGTTTATTACTCAAAAAGACATTTACTTCCTCAACTAGGAAGTAAATGTATTCACAGACGATTTGGAACCAATTTCAAATGAATGCTGATGGACTACAAGGCATGTTGTACAAGTATGCATTTTTATTTTATACTTATTTTGCATAATCTAATTCATTTATGTGTAACTTGTTTCAGTAGATTTTCTCCTCTAGATACTCTGAGGAGGGGCGGCACCCCAGCGCCACGTACTGACGAACCGCCACTAACGTAAACCCTTATCATACATTCAATCTGTAACATCACTGTCTTCATCAGCAATGGGTTGTAATGTAATCCATCCTCATTTTGCTCCGGTATGTTTGAAGTCCATAGAAAACATCTCATAAGAAAATGACATAAACAAGAAGGATCACTGCTGAAGCTGTGATGAGAAAATCTGAAAAAAAACCTGACATGAAACCTAAAACACACCTTACATTACACGCCTATACTGCATATAAGATACAGGCAGCTCCAAACCACAAGCAGCGCAGTCAGACATGTAGAAGACAAGGATCAGGCCAGAGTTAAGTATGGAAGCACTTTGAGCTCTTGGCCTGAGCGGTGAACCGTGTAGTTTCATGGTGCCACATGTCTTTCCCGTGTTGGTTTATGGATGTGTGGTGACATAAGTGATTCCAGGCCTGTGTGGTAGCGCCGTGACGCAGATCCAGCCAAAGAAAACTCTTCAAACAGACGTGTGTGTTTGGGTGTGTGTCCTTGTGAAAGTGTGGATATTTTGTTTGCTCATTGGTGTTTAAATAGGGCGAGTTTTGAGTTTAGAAACTCTTATGTGATTTCTAAATTTCTCAACTTTTTTATGGGCAGTATGCTGCATTTTGGTCAGATTTACTGAGCGATCTAACTGTATAGAGGAGTAATAACAAAACAGTGGCCTTTGTGTGTGAATCACTATGTTCATGCATTTATCAGAGTGATCCATGCTCTTTTCCCCATAGAATTGCAGTCATTATGTCAATTAATTACCTGTGAAATGGCTCTCAGTCTTGCTGCAATGGCTGCCAGCAGGCGTTTTGAGTTGACATCGAGCCACCAGGCCAAATATCCAGGGTGACGCACACATATTCATTTAGATTTTATACTTCAGCCCATTAGTACATGCTAATCCACACTGATTTATTGTGACTGCAGCAGGGGAAACCCTCTTCTGACCAGGACAGCTCAGAAAACGCGCAATGAAAGAAAAAGTGAAGAGAGAGGAAGAAGATACAAGCTGCTGAGGATTATTGTTTAATCCCATTTTATCAAGGTTTTGATTATTTCTACCATTTATGATATCACTGAACTCAACCAAGCAAGTTCTGTACACACGTACAGTTGCACTTGTACTTTACTATTTTCATTTTCTGATAATTTGTTATATATTTTTTAATGATAATTTTTCTGATAATTTATACTTCTTTTAAATACAATTCAGAGTTTTTACTCCACTACATTTATTTGATTACAGAAGTTATACTTTCTTTTTTTTTTGCAGATTATGTCATACAAAATATAATCACCATGAAATGGGTCATATTGCATGATGAGTACTTCTTTTTGGTACTTTATGTAACTTTTGCAAACGTGGTTACAAAAATTTTTAAATTTTACTTGTTAGATTTTTGAATTCAGGGCTTTTTACTTGTAACACAGTATTTCCACATTGCTCCTTATACTTAAGAAGATCTGATCAGGGAAATCAGCGACATCTCAAGCACTACTCAAGGCTGGCTGCCTGCCAGTTTCTCACAAAATAGGCAGAATTATCCTGCAATAAAGAGTGTTTCAGCTACAAGTGGCATTGTTGTTTCTGGATACAACCAATCAGTCACCAACATCAGAAATCTTCAAATCCTATAAGTAGGGCATTGAATAGATGTTGGAAATGTATTAATAACTTATTATATACACTGAAAACATTCATTCAAACATTCACACAATCACAACATTCAAACACACACACACACACACACACACACACACACACACACACACACACACACACACACACACACACACACACACACACACACACACACACACACATATATAAGAAGCTGTATCTAAAACAGAGACACGTGTAACTTAACCCCATGTTTTGGCTGAAAGCACTTTAATTGGCTCAGTCATGAACAAACAAACACACACAAAGATGGCCACAAGCTTTTTCTAATTTATAAACCGTAAACAACCTCAAATATGTGTGTGATGCTCTGACCACACATGGAGAAACACTGCGGCTGTAGCTAACACAAGAAACACACACATCAAGAGTTTTATTCCAAAACTGATTGACTTACAAGTGCAAGTAACACTGCAAGTCTCTACGCACCAGTCAAGTCAGAGTGGTGTCTGACCAGACTCCTACTGTATGTCAGGACTGAAAGCTTTATCACACGGGGCAGCGGCAATCATCTCAAGCTCAATGAGCTTTTGGTGATGCTGCAATGCTTCAGATATGGATGTTTCTGCAAAGAAGCTACAAACTCTAAACATCTACAATCTACATCTTCAAACTGGCAGCACAGAAGATCTACAGTCACCACAGTTTCAAGGTGGGCACCCAAGGATAGTGTCACCAACTCAGTATCGGTACAGTACAGTACAAGGTTTTTTATTTTATTTATTAACCATTATTTTTTCTCAATGAGACTTTCCTGGTGAAATAAAGGTTAACTAAAAATTTAAAAAACCTTGTTGTACGTGTGTGTGTGTGTGTGTGTGTGTGTGTGTCAGTTGTGTATACATGTGTGTGAACGATTGTCACTGGATGTGGTTTTAAGAGGGGAGTCGCTACAACGCCACGTTGACCGCCAACAGTAAGAAGGCAGGGATCCAAACCACCAGAGTGCCCTTACTGCCCCACGGAGCAGGAAGGGTCTGAGGCCACCGGCCTCAGGGAGAACCGCACGCCCACCCTGAGGAGAGCCAACCGGGGGCCATGGAAGGAGCCCCTCTGGCCCACAGACGGACCGGGACGAGCAGTGCCCCAGCCCCAAGACCCCGCCCACCCAAGACCCACCCAGAGTTACGTATCTCTATACCATTAGAATATCTCTGGTTCCACTGAAGGACAGGAAACACAGATTACAGAGAAGAAGAAATAACGAGACACAGGTGCAACTTATCAGGGCGGAGCTGACAAAAATCAGAAATCTAAAAGGAGGAAACAGGTGAGAGACAAAGTAGAACAGGCACAGAAAGAGACAGGATGTGAAGGGAATACAAATAATAGACAAAAGACAAAGGGAAGAAAAACAAAGACAGGATGTTTAAAGAGGAAAACACGACATGGGGAAATAAAAGTTCAAATTTTAAATCAGGAAACAAACTAAACCCAAGACCATCACTATGCTTCAAATTAAAAAAGCACCTTTCCACCACTGACTCTAATGTTCTAACAGTGTGAAAGGAAAGCAGAGACTCTGTCATGAGACGTACATTTAAGCCATGAAGTTCACTTAAAATGATTGTAACCTAACAATCAACATTACATGATTCAATTTCCTGAATTTACATCATAATACTGGAGTGTACTTTTGTCTCAACTCCTCCCAGCATGCAGTGCAGTGAGGCCCCCAGCAGCATGCATCCTCTCAGTGAAAGAGCAGCCAGGTGGAGGGGCCCATTCACTGCAAACTGACCTTGACAGAGTTTGATTGAATCCTGCTTCCTCTTGCTGCTTCTCCCCCCCCCCTTCCCCCCTCCATCTTTCATTCACCTCCTCTGACCGACTCGGTCAATCAATGTGCTTTTTGTTTCTGTCCCCGTTTCACTCGTTCTTCTATCCATCTCTCAGCTTTTCTCCCCCTAACAGTGCTTTCTCCTTCACTCCAACAACAGGATGAGGATATTTATTACGCTCCCCTGATTCTCGTCCGCTTTCTCTTTCTCTCTTTACATCTATCCCTCTGTTTCCGGAATGTCTTCCTCTTCCTCCTCCAACGAATGGTTTTCTGTGTTTTTCAATGGTTTTTACCTCCACCAGCAACAGCTGGAGGAGGTTATGTGATCATCCATGGTTGTTTGATTGTCTGTAAAATCGAAAAGTTGTCAGTGGATTTTGATGACATTTTGTGTAGGAGAGGATCGTGTGCTGAGGAGGATTTCATAAAATTTTAAGGCAGATCCAGGTACAGATATGGATTTTGGATCACTTTTTCACTTTTTTTCACTTTGGGAAAGATAACAATATGCCAATCAGAATAAAAAATCTTCAGGCATGGTCAACTCATGATGTTCCACCACTATGCGCTCATCTCAAGGAGTTTATTCTTCTAATGAAGTTCTATGACAGATTTATGCACCCTGGCGTGGAAAATGAAAGTTTCAAATGTCCAAAAAGGGGGAGGTTAGATGTGTGAAGATGACAACAAGGTGAAAGTGAGACGAGTAAAAGGGGAAAACGCTCTGATCCCTGATGACAGATGTCTGTCGGCTGGTGATCAGGAAACAGAGGACAGAGACTGGAGGAGATAAGTCAGATAACCAGACAGACAGGATGCAGTTATTTACATATAGGAGATAACTTTAAACACAAACAGCTCAAAACATAAACACACAACACACTTCAAACATATTCTGGAGTGGTGCCTTTAGCTACTAGGGGATTTTTAACATTTGAATTCTTTTGGGTTTTATTGGGAAAAATATTGAACTTGGGCTATTTTGAGCATAACTTGTGACAATTTCATATTTCTTCAACAAACTGAGCATACACAGGTGCCTTTACTATTTAGAATTGTTTTTGCAACAACAATCATGAAAACAACTTCTCCCTGTTCTGAAGAAAAGAACGAGGTTAGTTTTTGAAGTACATCTTGTGAACTGTGTGTTCTTTCTTTGACAAATCGTACATGTATACCAGGAGTGATGTGAAATGTATCTTTCACTAATTACAAATTATTGTTTTATTTTTTTCATTCAAATTCAATTCAATTCAATGTACTTATATAGCGCCAAATCACAACAAAAGTTATATCAAGGCACTTTCCAAGAAGAGCAGGTCTAGACCGACGCTTTAGACCCAACAATCCCTCATGAGAAGAACATGGAGACAGTGGCGACGAAAAACTGCCTTTTAACAGGCAGAAACCTCGAGCAGATCCAAGACTCAAGGTGGGCGGAGCCTCTGCTTTGACTGGTTGAAGTGAGAGCGAGAGAGAGAGAGAAAGATTGGGAGAGAGATGGGAGAGAGAGAGAGAATTTAAATGGAAACAGTTTAGTGTTGGACCTCAAAAGGGATAAGGTTTATTTGTAATCCTACTATGGTGACACCATGACCCAACATACTCTATCTGTGATTGGCTTGGTATGACAATGTTTCATTGTCAAAGTTGATTCAGTGAGCGGCTACATGAGGAATATCATTGTCATTGGCAGGGTAGGGTGGGTCATGGCATTGCCATAGTACGATTTGGAAATTATATTGTGTTATTTGACCAGTTTAATTGGCTTGGTTTTGATGTTTATTTCTAACTGACTGCTAAACTGAAAGAGCTCGTATTCACGCAAAAACACTCTGTTTGATTTTGTTGTACACATCAATTTATACATGATCCCCGACATTTAGTCTTTTTATGGAACAACGGTTTCGCTACTGGAATTTTAAGTAAAGTTCTTTAGGTTTGAATCAAAGTTCTTTAAAGCTTGTCTGCAAACAAATATTTAGTCATGACCATCCACGGAAATAACATCAATATTAAAGGATGCACTATTTCATTTTTATGTTTCAGCAGTTGTTGTAAAGGCATGAGATCAACACACGTTAAACGTAACACAAGCTCTCTTTGCCTCTCTCTCACTTTCTACTGTCTATGTCTCTCACCCATCTCTCTCTCCCTCTTCAGTCTATACACAGCTAACAGAGCATGAAGCCTGAACACAGTCTCTAACAGCCTGGAACTCTGTTTCCATCCAGTCAGTGAACCTGATCCTACCAGTAAGTCCATGACTTACTCCTCACTACAGCATCAACTGTGTGTTATTATTTTTGCTGAAGCAGTCCCTGAGGAGTGCATCGTTACTCCACTTCTGTTGGAGTGGCATCTGCAAAAAGTCCAGCTGTTTTAAGATTTGAAAAATAAAATGTCTAAATGTCACAAACCCAACCCAACCTACCGCCCCATTGGCTTACTCTGTACTATTACTACCTTAGCTGCCAGCTCAGAGCCTTAACAACGGGGTATAACAGGGAATGCACCAAACCAAAGCCTACATACTTGACCTACATACGTTTAGCATACCTGCTATCTGCTAAGATAAAATACTTCAGTTATTCTTGTTGTCCTAACATGTAGAACCATTAAGTCCATTGAGTGGTCTTCTTAGTCAGGTTTGACTGTATTTATTTTCATACGTACAGTAGAGGGAGTATAAATCAGCCTTTATATGTCCTGAGATTTTTTTTCACTTGACAAATCATTGTTCTGTCTGCACATACAAATAAGGCTGGAACCGTAATAGGCATGCACAAAACGGGGCGGTGACATCATCGTTTTCAGACGAGTTGAGTTTTTTTATCCATTTACATGTAGCAGGGTGGCGTTTTCAAAAGATTCCACTCTGGAGCCTGTTTTCTAAAGTTTGCTTTTTTCAAGCCCTGAAAACGCCGTTCTCGTGCAAACAAACGACCACAACAACAAAACTTTATCGTTTCTGGATGAAAAGGTTGTCGTGTAAACAGCCCCTAAGTGTACAGTAGTTCGTGTCCCAGCAGCAGGCTGCTATCAGGCCCGCCTGTGGTCAGTGATTGTCTGCAGCTGCTGGAACAGGCCCTTTTATCAAAAAGGGTTTGTGATCCTGTGATGTTGCCCCTCAGGCCACTATCAGGGGAGGAGAATCGACCCCCAGATCACCAGCCAGGATGCCCTTTAGGTGGGCAGCTTTATCAGGGAGTGCGGGGGAGGAGATGGAGATGGGAGAGGGAAGCAGCCTTTGTTCTACTTAAACATGTTTCTTCTTATAAAATAAGTTTTATTTTACAGACTGCTTCACAATGGAGTTTATGCAAATAAATATACTGTACAGCGGAAAAACACTTCATGAGTGTCCAGACATGCAGACAGAATAGACGCTTTTTTTCATATTCACTTTTTTTACTCACTTTGTCTTAAAGCAGCGAATAAAAAGAAGATGTGGAGAGGGAGGCAGAGTTAGCTTGTCAAACCTTGTGTTTTAATGCAAGTTAATTCACAATAAAGTTCTCGATTACATCTCCATCCATTTTCTACAAGCACTCATCCTTTTCCAGGATCCTATCCCAGCTGACACTGGGCGACAGGCAGGGGACCTTTAAGGCAAAAAATAAATTTATGACTCTCATTCAACCTTCTCCATGTCATGTCGTGATGATCAACATGAGAACAATGTTTCTCCATCCCATCAGAAAGAACCAACGCTGTTTATTCCCCCCTCCTCCTTTCACAGTTAACAAGCTTGATAAGAAGAGGTTCACAAAGAACACCTGTGAGATGTGATCCGAGCTGGAGAAAAGCCTTGGATTCTCAAAAGGAGCAACAGCTTAACTTTAAAAAATCGACTGATTATAAAGACTTTCATGAGAATCTGTTTAGATCATCTGTAAGTCCAGATAAATTGTTATTGGAGAAATTATTTGCTAATGTACATTTTCCAACTGTGTCTCCCAAACAAGCAGCCTTTCTTGATGAGCCAGTGACTCAGGAGGAGGTCAAATGTGCCATCAAGACTATGAAAACAGGGAAATCCCCTGGAAGTAATGGATTACTGGTTGAGCATTACAAAAGATATATCGACATAATTACTCCAGTATTAATAAATGTATTTCAGGAGGCCTTCCACACTGGTGTACTCCCCCAACACTTACGGAAGCACTCATTTCACTGATTCCTAAGAAGGCCAGAGATCATACAGAACCTGCTAACTTTCGACCAAGTAGTCTCATTAATGTTGATGTGGTGCACCCAAATCTGGTGACCACATTGGTCTTTATTTTAATTTAAACTGAAATTGTTACATGAAACCACCTCAAACTATTATTGTATGCATCCAGAAGAAAAATACACCAGTATAATCATTTATGTTCCAAATAAGGTTTGAACTGTTTGGATGACTTTTGTTCCATTCTTGTTTCCTTTATTGATAAATCTCTGCCAGCAGTGTGAGAGATAAACCAGGAGGAGGTCTGCTACTCACAGAGATAAGCTGTGGTATGTCCAACACACACACACACACACACACACACACACACACACACACACACACACACACACACACACACACACACACACACAGATAACACTTCACTCTTTGATGTGACTCCTGGAGGGAAGAAAGAGTGACTGAGAAGGAAAAGAGAAAAGAGTGACTGAGGGATGAAAATTGAGAGAGATTACAGGAATAGCTTGAGGGATGTTGTTCTGTGCTGCATTACAGACTCTCACACGCATGCACACGTTACAATTGAATCCTTATCAGTCCTCATCTCTCTGCCTTTCAGGTGGAAATGGAGTCGGCACAGACAGCTGCTTCAAACAAATTTTAATATTGACGACGTTTTGTGGCCAAAGGCCTCCATCAAGCCAGAAAAGGAGCCCTGTGTAAATAAAGACAATTCAAAATTTTTAAAAATGATGGTGTTCTTCTCACGTGTAAGTATACTTCTATTATCAGTTGTAAATATTTTTGTCTCACTTCGATCTGTTTTTGTTTTATTTCTCTGTCAATCACTTTGTAACTTGTTTTTTTATTTTTATTTTTATTATCTTCTTCTAATGCTTGTTATATTGATATAACATTATATGAACCTACAGTATGTATGCTAAGTAAAAGAGGTTAGAAATGAAAACAACTCCACCGCCTCAAAAGTAGTTTGCAAACATGACATTGTGATGTGAATTTTACACCTTCTATTAGTGAAGTAAACCCATCTCCCTTTCAAATAAATTACAGACAGACAGACAGATAATCCTTCCACTATAGTATGATGATACTGCCCCCCCCAAAAAAATCTCACAATGTTGAAGAAAGTGGAAACATAATCCAGAATCCGCATCCGTACCCGTATCCACTTCAAATTTTAATCATATCTGGCGGATCCATTAGGTGGATCTCTTCAAGAAAAACAAAGGGCTTCAACTGCATTAAAAATGTGGACATATGTTGAAGAGATGACATACAGTATATTTAAATGTTTTTATCATATCTAGTGTTTGTGCAGGGATTTGATCATATTCATAGTTGAATACTGTGTTATAATCTGCTGCTGCTTTGATCAGGATGCTGCTTGATGCTTTCTACTCCCACCATAAAGGAGATTCCTGAATGAAACATTTCACATGTAAACATCAGAGCTCAGGTATGAGGAGTTCAGGGTCAGCATGTTCATTCATCATCCGGCTGGTTGAGATACAGAAGAGCAACTGAACAACCAGCAGAGAGAAGGAGGGGGAGATAAAAAAAAAAAAAAAGGTCACGATACTTGAATTGTATAAGCAAAAGCACCTCGGTTAATCCTTTAGGCAACTTGTTTTTCCATCTACGGTTACTTTTCATACCTTGCTCTCTGAGATTCACACTCATAACGTAATGATTAATGATTTTAAGTGTCATCAATACATCTCAGATATCTAAACGGTAGGTGGATGCCTTGCATAACTGCTGTGGAGTAGTCTTCAATGAGACGCACACCTCTACTGATCCTCTCATCTATCATTCCTGCCTGTCAAAGACAGGAACATATGCACCTCCTCAATATACCCCTTGTAGCAGCCGCAATAAAAAAGAACTTATGGCTGTTTGAGTGTGGCGGCCATTGATTTGTGCTGTGCAGGATACTCCGTGCGTGCCAGGCATTGACCAATCAGTGGTCTGTAAGGTTTCATGTCACCTTTTAGTACCTGCTCAAGCCCTCTTGGAAACGCAACGGAGGTGGTACTAAAAAAGTAGTACCAGGTATGAAAACCAAAAAAGGTGAGTCGAGTAGACTAGAGCTGGTACTGGCAGTGTTACTGAGCTGAAGTCACCTGTGTTTGCCACAGGTTTCAGTAACACGCCCTGGTGAAAATTCCATTCTTGGGTTATGGGAAGAAATTTGGGTCAATCTTAGTGATTGTTCAAAAATGAACATGTTAAGGTTCACAGATTAATCAAGAGTGTTAATGTGTTTAAGTTGACAGCCCATAGTTTCTACAAACCTGAAGATGAGCAATGAACACACACACACACACACACACACACACACACACACACACACACACACACACACACACACACACACACACACACACACACACACACACACACACACACACACACACACACACACCCCTTCCTCCAGGATGTTATGCTGTGAAATTTGAGTATGACATGAGAAAGAGGTAGAAAGGGGGGAAAGTGTGTGTGTGTTTCTCTCTCTCTATGTGTGTGTGTGTGTGTGTGTGTGTGTGTTTGTGTGTGTTTGCTTCCTGTAGGATGTTATGCTGTGACCTCTGGAGGTTGAACCTGAGGTGGAGGTTTTTTCAGTGCATCTTGACACTAACGAGATGCCTCCAGTCTCCTGAAAAACCAATGTCCATCTGAAAATCTGGACAAGAAGCTCTTCATGCTCTAGTGGAAGGAAGCACTTCACAGACTAAGGCCCCCGTTTACACGACAACACTTTTGCTGAAAAAGGAGAAGTTTTTTTCCTTGCGTTTTCAAACAGTTCTACATTCACACGGCATCGTTGTTGAAACGATCCCCGTACACACGGATCTGCAAAAACGATTGAAAATGCGGTAGTATTTATACCAAGGCAGTAGATGGTGGTGTAACTTTTCAAAATCAACACCACAGAATAGGATCACAGAGGGGATTCAGCAAATCTACATTAGAGGAGAGTTAATAAAGTCAACAGAGTCTGAAGCAAAAAAATAAAACCGGACAGTCCAACGTTATTTTATTGTTGTTCTGGCCATAGTGGGCTGTTTGCTGTCTAAGGTTGCCCGTTTACACGATAATGGTAAGCTGGTGTTTTCAAAAGTTTCCACTCTGGAGCCTGTTTTCAAAAGTTTGTGTTTTCAGTCCCTGAAAATGATGTGAACTAACAGCCAAAACAGCAACAAAAGTTTACCGTTTAACAGTCGCTGAAGTTTTGTACTTTTCCTCATGTGATCGTGATGAAAATACAGCACATTTTTATTTTAACGCAATGTGCATGTTATTTTCATTTTCTCAGAATTTCGGGAAACAATATAATGAAGTGAAAATGGTGAAAAATTTCATCATAGGAGAGTAAATTAGTTTTTAAAATTCTCAGTTTGTCTGGTGCTCGTTTGTTTGACTGTCGTCCTTTTCCTGTCCTGTCGGCGTCTCTCCTGGCAGGAAAAATAAACTTGACCTCTGTATCCTGGTGAGAGGTGACCTCCCCACCTTAGAAGCCCTAAACACACACACACACACACACACACACACACACACACACACACACACACACACACACACACACACACACACACACAAACACACAAACACACACACTTCTTATTCCTTTCACCTTCCTTTCTCCTCCCATTGAATTTCTTGACTGCTTCCTTTGTCATTTCCTCTCTTCTCTGTCATCCTAGATGTCGATCTCTCATCGTTCATTTCCTTGTGTCTCTGCACCAAAATGCACCTCTAAAACTGATGAATTAACTGATATGAAGTTTGGATAAATTTTAAATGCCTTTATTAATCTCTAGATTTTTCCTTTAGTGGCTCCAGCAGGTCAAAGTTTATCCTGAGGAATATCTCAGCATTCTAGATAGAGATGCACAAAAGTACAGACATTCACGCTCCCCTCGGGGTGTATTGGAATAACTTTGGTGATCCCTCAACCTTCCATCTCAGGCCATAATCACTTCAAAATGTCAACATTTCCCTCTGAAATGCAGTGGATTACAAGTAAACATATCTACTTCAGAATTTAAATTTGATGTTACTTTATACTTCAAGCAAAAGTAGTTTTTGATTCATTGCATCAAGACATTTTGCTGTTTTGTTTTGTTTTGCACTGCCATTCTGCCCAATCTATGGATCAAAACATTTTTACTTTTCGACTTGGTCAGTTCGTACCGGCTAGTTTTTCAGAAGTGTCCTGAGGCCTTGAGGAGTCACGGAGGAAGGCACAGAAAGAAGAACAGGAGGTTGAAGGAGGGCCGCTGGGATAGAATGAAGAAGACGATGGGAAAAGAGGAGGAAGGTTGAGAAACCAGTTGAGGAGGATGGAGGAGGAGGAGGAGGAGGAGGAGGAAGAGGAGTGCAGCGGCAACACATGGTCCCAATTTCATGGTTGTGAATGGAGGAGTGCCGGCGGATGCGGGGGCAGGAACAGGCCTACAATCTGGAGACATTAATACCTCAGTAATAGTCACATTCACTTCCACAACCAGGAAACTATAGCTCTAAACATGCTATGTACATGTGTGTGTGTGTGTGTGTGTGTGTGTGTGTGTGTGTGTGTGTGTGTGTGTGTGTGTGCCAAATTCTCCACTCTCCTCCCAGCAAACACAAACACACTCATTTTCTATGTTCACACACCCTCTAACCAAATTTACAGTGTTTTTCTGTAGCTCATTTACTCTCTCTCTCTCTCTCTCTCTCTCTCACACGCACACACACACACACACACACACAAACACACACACACTGAGACAGAGCAGACCATAACAAACTAGTAAAAGGCAGCAGGGCAGAGCAGGACACAGAGTTCCTGACTTCCTGTGCCTCCTTTTCTTCCTGAGCTCCTAATGAGACCTGTTACAGTAAACCACCACCTCCTCTTTCAGGACATCTTTCCTCTCATTCATCCATCCACAAGCCCTCTTCTCTCTCTCTCTCCTTCCCTCCTCTACTTCGTAACTTTATATAATATATTAATCACGATTACTCGCATACTTAATAACATCTTGGGTTTTTTTTTTTTTATGATTTCTTAATTCAAGGTAGAATACTATGGGTGGGGCGGCTGTGGCTCAGGGGGTAGAGCGGTCGTTCACAGAACAAAAGGTCGGCGGTTCGATCCTCAGCCCCTGCAAGTCCACAAGTTGAAGTATCCTTGAGCAAGATACTGAACCCCAATTTGCTCCCCGGGCGCCGCATGTAGTGGCAGCCCACTGCTCCTCAGGGATGGGTCAAATGCAGAGAAAGAATTTCCCCATGTGGGACTAATAAAGGTATCATTATTATTATTATTATTAATAGGCTCAGTAAAAGTCTCGGAGTGACTGTTATATTGATTGTATTTGTCAGATGACAGGGAGATCAATACCTGCATGGCTCCAGAACGGTCTTTACACTAACTTTGCCAGCCTGTCATATTCAGCCAAGGTTAGCATGGCTATATTGTGCTTCTACTGGAATCAGGGTTGCTTTCAATGGGTCTTTGTAGTGTTGTACCTGTTCTATTATTTCAAGATTTGAATTCCAACACGTGGGAACATCCTGGATAAGTGACTCCTCTTCTTGACCGTGAGATACTTGCTGAACTTTCTGCTCTGCTGTGTTTGCAGGACTGTGGCTGAAGCAGCAACAAACCTGCTGTCACAGAGTCACTGTGATCACCCTCTGTATGAGGTTTACTCCATTGAGCATCTGCTCCAATGAAAAAATCAGTCAATACATGTACATCATTTAGGATTTTGGAATACAGCGCTAATCTCAAGTCTGAGTATGAAATACAAAGCTGGAATAGAAAGGGAAGGCCTAACCATTGTTAGGCAGCAGCATACTAGTGTATGTTTGTATTTATTCTAGGTGGGAGCATCACTGCTTTTCTGAACCAAGTAGCTTTTCAGTAGGTTAGCTCTTTTATTGATTAAGAGGTACAGTAGAACCCACACAAGTATTTCTGAAGCTCTAGCACTGCTGCGGTGTGAAATAAAACTGCTAACGATCAGCAAATGACACCACCACACTCCAAAGTGTCTGTGCAGCCCTCAGAAGCTTATTATGGTTACATCATTACGGATCCTTGGGCTGATGTCTGCAGGGAATTACAGCCATCCAATGGAGCTAGAAAAGTGACAGTGAACTGCGGCATCAAAAATGTCATTATCAGCTCCATCACTGTGTCTGAGGGTCTGGAGAATACCTCAGGTCCAGAGGAGGTATGTTTCTCATTGGTATGCAGATATGTAAACCACAATTTCTTTTCCCTCTCCCCTCAAAACCCGTCTCCTAACTGAATCTGATACACCGGTGATGCAAAGGAGAGTTTTTTCTTCCGAAATTGCCAGAGATCATGCTCCTCCTCTGTATTTTTTTGTTTTTCCTCCACATTATTTTATATGAGCTTCTGCTGCTTCTCCTGGAAACAAAGAAGTTGATATGAAAATGTCATAGACTCTTTCATTAAGAGTGGTTGGACAATAAAACTCTTTTTCCCAAATACACTTTATGTACAAAATATCAAACTGTATGGCGAACAAGTTTTCTTCAAACATTTGTGGAGATTCAAAGTGTCGGACATCAAATGGGCCTCTGTCCGTTGTTTGACTTTTGGAAAACTACTTCCATGTAAATACAGAGACACACACATAGACTCATGGTCTCAGTCAACACTTTCACCACTGTGTTTGACTGCAGCTCCTGGACTTAGCGGAGGTGTTTCATCACTGTCAGGGCTGGTTTGAAAACGTCCTCTGTCGGGCCACACGGGATGGAGAGAAAAAGAGGACTGGCTTAAAAAGAGCCACAGACCTGAAGACATGCTGAAAGAAACCCTTGGTACGTCAATGGACCGCTCACTGAGAGAGAAAGAGGGGGACAGATGGAGGGAAGGGGCACACTGAGTGTAAACGGAGAGGGAGAAGTCAGTAAATCAATTTGATAACATCTTACAGGCTGCAGCATTCGCCCAAGAAAAATACAGTTCCTTTATTGTCTGTTGCATAAATATGAACCCTGTTGTTCTCACCTGTTTGGTAAAACACACTGAGTTAATTTGAGTTAATTTCATGCTCGAAAAGATTGACTTACTTGATTTAAGTTAGTCTAAAACAAGAGCAGACCTGTTCAGGTTTCTCCCTCTTGGGAAGTTGATATTTTTTCTATGTTTAGGATGAGTTAGAATGAGTTTTTAAAGGTTATAACATTTCTAGTAGTTTAAGAGGACTAATTGGACAAAATGATGTAAATGCCTATCCTGAAACATGTCCATTAATGGTAAAGGTAGCCTATCTTAGTTGATGTTTATTTTTTCCAAAGTGTATATTCCCATATCAACTGTTGCCAGTAAAGACCTGTATTTATGGATGTGTTATAATATTACTATAGCTTTTACAGTGTGGTAAAATATTCTATTCTACTGGATAAACACAGCACATTCAATGTTTTCCTCACTATGTTCTTGTCAATCAGGCTTCAAATGCTAAACAATGATTATGATAACCCTCACTCTGTATGTGATACTGGTGTGCCACAAGGCAGTATACTGGGTCCCTCATGATTTGCTCTGTAGCTGATAAAAAAAAGGGGTTTAATTTTTTTTTCATGTACTGTAGTGGATCATATGCTAATTTCAGCAGAATTTAAATTCCTACTTATTCACTAAATAGAACCATAACCATAGAAGAAAGTGTCAAGTGCACATAAAATAACAAAAAATGTCCATAATAACCATGTTTGTACTCCATCAAAATAAATTAAACCTTCTTTAGATGACAAATAAGATTGAAATTAAGATAAGAGTTAGTTTATGTATCAGAACCTGATGTTGTAATGCTCTCACCAACCTCTAGTCTATCAAACAGTCTCTCCATGAAATATGCTTAAGCTGCCACTGCATCAGCCCAGTATGGTGTCCTGTGCATCGTTGGTTCAGACCACAAAACACAGTCTTTAATGGCTTCCCTTTAATCGGACAACCAACACACACCCACAGTGCTCTGGGCCCATGCTTTAAATGCTCAAAATAGCCTCTGTACACTGTGAAAAGGCTGGTGGTTGACGAGCTCTGAAGTTATGTTTTAACTTCCTCGCTTGGTCAAACAGTCTGACCAGGAAAAACATTAGCCTCTCTTTATTTTTTATGGTTTTGATCTTAAAGCTCATCATGCACCTGTACATGTCACAGTAGAACCCAAAAAATAGTCTTCAAACTATTGAAAAATTCTGCCAGTATATTAATATTACTCTGGTTTCAATAAGAGACCTGGTATTCTTAAAGTGGATGTGGAAGCTGTGCTGCAAAGTGGTTACAAGGGGCCTCAATACTGGCAAAAAAACAAAACGAAAAACATGACAAACAGCAGTAAGCCTGAAAGCATGGATGCAAACAATGCAGGGTTCAGATTTGGGTTTATACATATACCTTTACAGGGCATCTTTAAGACCAGTATAATATTATTTGATAGGTTGGAACTCATGCAGTGATGGAAAGATATTTTCTTCGGAACAGCTATGAATCTTTCTGATTATTTTCAATTATTTTCAATGACCTTTAGAGAGATAAGTTCTCACTTACTAAAAAAAAACAAAAATAAAAAATAAAAAAGTAATCATTTTCATTTTATTCTACAACACTAGCAAAGTCATCAAGAGTTCCTAATTATTTACAGGCAACATAGAGAGGAAAAAATGCATTTCACAAATATTCAGTTTCTGTCTTAATTATTAGTTGCATAATTATTATTAGAGTTTGTTAGTTATATATAAAGTTCTATATAAGTTTGACTGATGACACCCAAACTGTTTTACCTATGAAGAAAAAAGTGAAAAGACATGGGTGATATGTTTCAAGAAAAAATGTTGAGATATGTTTCGGAAACGAACCCTGCTGAAAAATGTATTATATTTAAAATTCCTTAAAGATCAAAGCTTACCTCTTTAGTACATGAGAGATGTGTGTATCAGATTTGGATAAAAATATCTACAGGTTTTTGAGTTCATTCATTCATTTATTTTCTGTAACCGCTAATCCTGTGTTGGGTCGCGGGGGGGCTGGAGCCTATCCCAGCTGACAGAGAGGCTGGGGTTCATCCTGGACAAGTTGCCAGTTTATACACATAGAAATACAAACGGTTTTTGAGTTATGCTCTAAAAATGAAATGATTTTACACGGACGGATGGACAGACATGCTGATCGCTGTATCCCCCACATTATATGATGGAGGAATAAAAAAACAGCAGAGAGGGGTGGGACATTGTAATGGGATTGAAAGTAATGGGGCTGTAGAGGAGGGAGCAATGAGGGATGTCTGGGTCTAATTTATGGTCCTAATAAATCCCCACTCTTTACCCTCTAACCCCTGAACCAGCCAGGCCGCTCCCTAAAATCTTAATCACTCCCCTGCCGACCTCCTCTATACACATATGGGGCAAGAGAGACAGGAAAGAGGGCGAACAGTGGCCATATTATTCTGCTGTAAAACCAAATGGCGTCCTTGTAATCACCTAACCGCCCCATCAGCCAGACAGCCGCTGAAGCAGTCAGCCAATGAGACAGTCATTTATTCAGTGAGTTGAATGGCTGGCGGCCTGGCTGGATGACTTAGAGGCCCTTTTAGCCTCAGACTCACCCAGGTCACACACAGGCCCATTCCAGCTAATCCTAATGGGATCAATTTGAAAACTTGTTTTTGTCTTCCTTGTGGCCCTCTTTCTACAATTTTTACCACCAACATTTTTGTTGTGGACAAATTTGGGCAACAAATTTGAAAACATGCCTTAAAAAACAAGGCAGGAAAAGGGAAATCTGTGAAGAAGACGAGCTGTTAGATCAGTCGTATAAAGATACTAGTGACACACATTTTGGCGTTACTAGTAGTATTAGTGGGGCTAAAAGTGTCTACTAGTACTACTAGTAAGGTCAAAAAGACCCACTAGTAGTACTAGTGACACACATTTTGGCCTTACTAGTTAACCAGTGGGACAAAAAATGTTTACTAGTACTACTAGTAAAGTCAAAAACACCCTCTAGTAGCACTAGTTGCACAAAATGCCAATGAGGAGGTGGGTCGTGTGATATCAAGGATATGTAATTAATGCTCAAACAGCTTTCCAAACTTCACAGTAAGAAGGTTCTGGGTTTGACTCCAGGCCTGTGGAGTTTGCATGTTCTCCCCGTGTCGGTGTGGGTTCCCTCTGGGTGCTCCAGCTTCGTCCCACTCCTCCTACTGTAGGTGAATTGGTGACTCTAATTTGCTCATAGAGCTGTAAATGTGAGTGTGAATGGTTGCTTCTCTTTCTATATGGCCCTGCGATGAACTGGTGACTTGTCCAGGGTGAACCTCACCTCTCTGTCAGCTGGGATAGGCTCCAGCCCCCACCCCGCGACCCTGCACAGGATAAGCGGTGACAGAAAATGGATGAATTGGAATTGCATGTTTCGGGCTCTATTTCCACCTTGTAGCATTTCAGTAATATGTTGCCGACACCTTAAGAATATTTTTGTTTTATGTGTTTGCTTTGGAGATTAAAATTAAACATCAATCAGCAGTAATGAAGTAGAAGGACATAAATCTCTTCTGTTATTTGTGGACGTTCCTGCGACCTACCCACCTCCTGTTGACAGAGTGAAAGCCCCCTGGCTGGTTTAAATCACTCCCTTGTAAACACTCTCTCTGTTTTCTGTCTGACTGACTACAGCACTCACTGACCAGCCGGCGTCCTGGATCCTGCCAGGCAGGCCAAACTGTCTGGTTTGCTGTCACCTTGGCTCTGGACTCACAGACTGACTTGTTTCCTGGCTGGCAGAGTGGTTGTGTCAGAGCAGATTTATGTTGCCTGGTCCCAGTGATAACTCATGTCGGACACACTGATCTCCCTACGGGGGAGCAATTAAACCACTCACTGTGGTAACCTGCTTTCCTCTGAAATCACTGAAAAGGCTCGGTTGATCACGGAGGCTTTGTTGATGTGTACATTTTCATTTGCAACCGTCAAGGTGAAATTTATCATCCCAGAGGGCCAATTTGTTGGACAGTCAGCAGTAAATACAACTCAATTAACAGCAGAGGCCATAAACATTTAACAAAAAAGAGAGTTATAATAAGTTATTTAAAATCCAATAGCATTAAGGACAAATTCATTCTTAAACGTACTGGTCTTAAATCCTGGAAGGTAATATCTCCAACCAAATGGAAGCAACATTAATTTACTAAACAAGGATTGACTGGACCCTCTTAGGGTCCCGCCTCATTTGGTCCAGACCTTTGGACATTAGTTTGATCTGGACCACAATTGCGGGTGTGAAGCCTCCCCCGGACCATCAAAGACTCGGTCTTTGGTCCGACAAAAAGAGGTGGTCTCAGTCCGGATCAAACTGAACAATGGTTCGGTTCTTTTACAGTGTGAAAGCACTTTTTTGGATGATTTCGGACTTTCGGACCAGTTACAGGAAGTTACATCAGACTACCGTTGCCAATAAACAAAAGAGGAGGAAAAACAAATGGAAGGACATTTTCTGTGAGGATGAACGAGAGAGGGAGAGAGAGAGAGAGGACAGGAAAGCAATGACACCTGATTGTAAAGAAACTGCAGTAGCAGTGAACAGGTGACTTGTCCAGGGTGTATCCCACCTCCCGCCCAAAGTCAGCTGGGATAGGCTCCGGCCCTACACAGGATAAGCAGTTACAAAAAATGAATGAATGAACGAATGTAGCAGCAGTATGTGAAGGTACACGATGTCATCAATAAAAGTGGTGCGTCTACAAATAAGTTTAATAATAAGTAAATCATTTTCCTTTTTATAATGACCTGAACAGAATTCTGGACAATAAATCATCAAGTACAACTGTATAAGGAGACGCGGCCCATGTAGACGATGACTACAGGATGAAGGTTTGTCATGAAAAGTTCTTTAGTGCGCTTTGAAAATCAGATTGTGAAACCAAAACTAACCAAATCAAACGTTTACAATGTAACAATAACCAGAACAGACCGGGTGTTTGATCTGGACCTTGTATATCGAGAGTATATCTGTTTAATATTTGTCTCTTCTCATCCATTACTGAGGTATAAAATGAAAAAATACGGTCTTAATTTCACTTTTAAACACATCTTGCAGGGCATTGTGTACAGTACCTCTCTACAATTGTTATGGTGTAGTTCAAAGATAGGACCCAAATGCAGACTTAGAGGTTTAATGAAATAGGCAAAATCCAAACAAAGGCAAAAAAGCAAGAACACAGGGGGAAAAAAACAGAATCCAAACAGAAAGCAAACTTACAGAAGAGCATTGAGGGAACATTAACAAACTGACACGGAGAACAGAACCAAACAGACTTAAATACACCGAGTAACGAGGGAATGATACACAGGTGACACAGGGAGGAGGAGACAATCAACACAGGTGGAGACGATCGGACAATCACACACTGGAGGGAAAATGCAGAGGAAAACATGGAGGATAGACTAATCATAAACTAAGAAGACCGAGCAAACAGACACAGGGAAAAAGAGCAAACTAGATGTAAAGACATGGAAGACTAAAACATAGACAGAGGAACCAAATGGGATAAAACAGATCACAAGACAATAGGACAGGAAGTGAGAAGCGAAAACACAGAACATGGAACACAGACTATCAAAATACAACAGGAAACAGAAAACCAAAATACAGAACCATGACAACAATAGTCTCTGATAGTAGGGCACGGTTAAACACTGTGGTAATGATTTGCACTTTGGTTTCCACAGTTTCTCCAGTAAACAGGAAGAGTATGCAATTCTGAGAGGGTGAATTAAAATATCTTCAGATTATTCCAGCCAACCTCTCTCCATTATTGTGAACTGGTACTCTTCCATATTGTTGTCTTTTTCCTCAGATATATTCATCCCTTTTTCCTGATCCCCACTTTATTTTATAAAGTTGAATGTGTTGGTTTTTTTTATTTGACAGATTGTATGTATGTATGAGATGATCCAGAACATATCTATGACACAATGACAGAGCCAGACACAAACTTAATGGTACAGTATGTCTGCCTTCATAATGACACTGACACTCATTATTAGTATATAGAACAAATAAAAGTGGTTCATTGCTTTTGACTGTTTCAACATTAAATCAAGATCATGACCTTTGACTAATCTTAACCAAGTGTTAACTGAAACCTTACAAGGAAATTGATTATTGAGTTGCTACAAAATAAAACAAATAAAATGATGTGTTCAATTAATGTCATATCTTCAGTATCAATATTTTTGTGACTTGCCAGATATTTTAAGTTAATATTAATTTTCTCATTATGTCACTAAAAACACATTGCATTTCCATCAAAACATATTTGCTGTCATGAATTACTTCAGTACAAACAACATTTATTGTCAATGTGTTGTCAAAAGGTGACTTTGTCTCTGATTATTTTGCATGATGCTAAAAAGGTCAATAAAAGTAGATGCACTTGAATTTGTTGCACTAAACTATCAGTAACAACGTATGAGGAGCAGCACGTTATACGATGTGTTCAAAGACCAAGTGTCTTTTTCAGCAGGTTCGAGTCCTTGACTTTCAAGGGCAAAAAGACAAATGATGCATTTAAAAAGTGCGTTGTCTGAGAGACAGTCAGTTGTGAGGAAACCACGGCTGTAAAGACAAAAGAGGAACCCAGAGGTCTCATAAATCACTTTCCTAAAAATGCAGCACTCACACCCTCTTTTAAACAAGAATGACAACCGCTTCCTTCAAGGAAACCACAACACCAAATAACAAGCTGGAAGGAGGTCAGATGTTTGTCTCATCTCATCTTGTCCACAGAGGATGGAGCAAAGCACCATCACATATACGGTTAGAGGCTTGATACCAATGGGAATGAATTATTCAGCAGTTAGTTTTATGGTCCTGTGAACAGACATTGTTTGAGACATTGTTTGAGACATTGTCATCGTGCAAAACAACTTGAACAGACATTAAATGTGCCTGAGAAACGGTCTACTAAAAATCTTATAATGGTTTATGGACTGTTTCAAACATTTCAAACACTTCTCACAAACTAAATTCTGTTGGAAAAGAGGATTCCACTCACTTCTGCATTTCAAGACTTTTTTTTTTTATCAGTAGACCTTCGTCAAACTAACTGACCAAAAAACTGGTTCGAAAAATTGGTTCATCAATATAAATGAATATAGATAACGTGCAAGATGAACCAGTCGATAATTGTGTAACTTAGTGTCATGCATTGTGCTATTAATGCATACGTGGAGCCTCCTCTTCATAAGTTAATGATGTTCGCTCCCTGGATGCAGGGTTACTGGTGATCTCTAGAGTCTCCAAAAGTAGAATAGAGCCAGAGCCTTCGGTTATCAGGCTCCTCTCCTGTAGAACCATCTTCAGTCTGGGTCCAAGAGGCAGACATCCTCTCTACATTTAAGAGTAGGCTTAAAACTTTCCTTGTCCACCATCCTGCCTTCTGGTAGCTCCAACAGAAGAGTCCTGATCGTCTTTCCTCTCCTGTCCCAGGCCGAAAGACATCCCTAAGCTGTCCAATAACTGATGCTTTGAGACTCCAATGTGCTTCTGTTGACTGGATAACGGGCATCTTACTGGGATTCAAACCACCAACCTGCTGTTTCAAAGGCAGCGACGTCACCACTGAGCTACTGAAAAGGAAAAAAAACAAGGTAGATTTTTTTTTATCATATGCAGAAGTATCATTTAAAGTACAACAGGCTGTCTGGGCGTTTAGGGAGTCATTACTCAGCTGATGTGAATGATTACCATCCACTGCAACCACGCAGGCCTGTAATTGTTTGTGTATGGAACCCTGAGGATGTGGCTGATTGGATGTCGTTAAGTCGAATGTGCGTCAACGGACATGTAGCGAGCCTATTACAGTCAAACACCCTTCACTTTCTCCTCAGAGGGCAGCTAATGACCCAGAAGGTCCAAGTGGCAATTTAGGCCTCTGAAGTTTTAAATGCTTCCTACTGTAAGAAACAAGTTCACACACATCGAGGGTTTTATTCTCACACAGCGTGAATGTGTACTTTTCTTTTTACCCATAAACCTTTGAGATTTTGGGGACACTTTCTGTGTTCCAATTTCTAATAAAGAGCTCTATAGTTGCCATACAAGAAGAATGACTTGGGTGGTTGTTGAAAACAGATGAATGGATGGATGTTCGTCAGAATATGAAAATGCACCTGCTGCTAACATGATTATTCATTTTCATGTAAATAAAGCCTCTGTGGTACACATTGGTTTTCCTCTTTGACTCCTCACCAATGGAACTTGTTGATATAGTGAAGACCCAGAGAAAGGAACTCCAGACAGGAGGTGTTGAGCTGTGTGGAAACTCTTGTGATTGCTTTTGAGAGGGAATTTTTAAAAAAAGTTCAGCGCCGTGATTTCATGAGACTGTTTTATGAGTGAACTTTACAGCATGAGTACAACAAAGAGAGAAGGGTGTTGCTGGACTAAAAAATACAATAAATCCTTTGAGACACTCTAAGTTTCTTATGGTTAATAGTTATTATGGCCAGCATTTAAATGGGTCTGCAGCTCTGTGAGGCTATTCTTATGCACAGCTGATTTGAGGAAACGTTTTTCCTGTTTTTGGCCACACAGACTGTTATGTTTAATTATACTGAAATGTAAAAAACGTTTTAGTTTTAATTGCACCAAATGTGAATATACTGAGCAACAGTAGAAACGCATAATTTTAAAAACCCAATATTTTCCTTTCACTAGCCCTAATCTACTGAAACAAACAAACATGTGATACATAGAAATGACTTTTTTAAGTACCCACAACCAAAACATGTGAAATCACGAATAACCATCATTTAGTCATAACATAGAGTATAAACCAAAAACTGAGCATTATTCACATTTAACCCTAAAATATTTCAACTTTATTCTTGAATACAACTTATTCTTATTGCTATAATGACTTATACTCTGCAGTATTATGATGTTATTATCCCTGAAACCAATGAAGTGGAGGCGGGTGTAGGAATGGGTTCCGTCCCATCCATCTGTCCGTCACGTTTCATTTCCGGAGAACAATTCAAAACGCGTTTAATATTTTTTCACGTTGTTCACACATCAGTCGTAACATGATGTGGTGCTTTTTGTTGTTTGGGGATTTTTCTTGTTTTTATTTATTTTTTGTTTCCATGTTATAGTTTGGAATTGTTTCTCAGATGAGGGTTTCTAGAGCATAAATAATAAACTGTTCATATTTTTTTAACAAAACTTTATGTACACATCTCACATGTACTGGAGAGACGTGTTTTGATATTTTGGGAATTTCAAGCCTTTTTGGTCTTTTTCATTGAATTTTGAATATTGAGCTTTGTCTCTTTGAGAAGAGAGGACACTAACTGTTGAAGTTTTAAAGTGATTTCTGTTCCATTCTTGTTTGATACACGACTTCAGTTTCTCAACAGTCTGAGGTCTCCATTGCTGTACTTGATGCTTCATAATGCACCACACATTTCCAATGGGGGACAGGTCTGGACTGAGACAGACCAGTCTAGTACCTGGACTCTTTCACTCTGAAGCTGTTGTAAGGCAGCAGAAATTATTTTTTTTGATGGAATAAACAGGATGTCCCTGAAAAAGACATCTTCTGATGGCAGCATATGTTGTTCCTAAACCTGTATTTTCAGCAGCAGATAAATGAAGCTAGAAATGATAAGTATTCTGTATTTGGAAGGACTGTAAACTTGTAAACCAGATATTGGCCAATCAAAACCTATCTCCCTGAGAGAAAACTAGTAGGGAACATTGTTTGTTTGCTTCCTCGGATGACAAACAGGTCTACCATGGTTGAATGTAAATACTTCACATCAACACTTCGTTTACATGACCTCAGTAAGTCAAACATGTTGTAACTGAGTCACGTGTTCCAAGATCCAGGAGATAAAGATTTCCCTGGGAGTCTCATCTCCTGCTGAGAACAAACAGGGCATCCAGAAACTGACGGTGACAGAATAAAGAAGAAAATTGGTCTTATTTTGTATTTATTCTATTAGCTTTTGCTCGAGGAAACACTGGCCAATCAAATCATGATTGAATGTGTGATTCAGTGTCAGGACTATTGACGTATATCAGGACACAAGTACAGAGCTTTGTTTCCCTGTTGAAACAGGGAGGAGGGATCCAGACTGGGGGCCGACCTCTCCCCCCTCCAGCAGCAGCAGCAGCTTCTACACTGGAGACCTGAGAGGATCCCAATAGGAGGTTGATTAAAACAAACTGGTGGTGCTGTCGCACACACAGATAAAGGTGAAACAACTGGAGCCTCAAAGTCTCCAGAAAGAAAACAACTGCTGCTACCAATCAGGTCAAGTCCAGATTACTGTGAATACATTTAGAATTATTTTTTAATGTGTGTTTATTAAAGGATTGGAAAGTTGGGTAAAATCACATGATTGTTTTCTTGCTGAAAGAATCATAAATATACAACACACTGTAGTTTTTTGTGCATGTGTAATGTGAGTTAATAATTAATTAACTTTAGAGTGGTGGAACATTTAGCCCTTTTGTTACACAAAGATTGCACAATTGTGCTGCCACAAAGACTCTTCTCTACACCGCCTTTGTTTATTTACACTGAACAAACCACTGGCAGCAAAACGCCCAGTGTGGGATTTTAGGCCTTGTTCACAGGGCAATGTTTTCAAAACGATCCTTGCACACACTGGAATTAATCACATATGATTAATAATCCAAATATGTCTTTGTGACAGCAGGCTGTGAATGTGCGCATACAAACGTGTTTTGGTTCATTTTCCGAGGGGCTGCAGGCACCTGTCTGTCTCCAGCATTGTGGGGGTGAGACAGTCTGGCGAGAGCCCCGGTGACCTGGAGGCTCAAGCTGTCACCAAAGTCTGACCGGACAGCTATGGGTTTCCTCCAGAACACGTTAATGACCCAGAAACAAAGAAAGAGAACAGAGATAAACACAGAGAGACATGCCCTGGCTGGTGTTAGACTCACCAGTGTTATCCCCATAAAAGTACAGAAGCGATATCAAGAAAGACAATTATTGGATACCAAGACATGTTAACATGCTCTACTGTCAGCAATCAGTGGTGGATCTAGGACTTTATCTAAAAGGGGCCATAAAGGGGCCACATTTTATACAGAGGGGCCAACTATACAGTATGTTAGTACATATTATATCCATGCATATTTCCTTATTCAGTAACATGTATTTACATTTAAACAGTCATTCCTTGTTTGATGTTGAATATATTTTGTAAATTGTGCCTTGTTCAAACATTTGATAGTTTTCCTAACAAAGCATAGATCAACTGTGAAACATTTGTATGGTGGTACCCACAAACGGGCGATGTTATGTCCAAAGGCTAAATAAATTATGGCTGTTGTAGTTTTTTTTTTTAAATTGATAGAGGGAAATTTGAGACCCAGCCAATAACAGTGCCCATTGCCAGAATGGTAACCCTGACATCAAATAGGAAGCTATGAAATCAGGAGGGGAGGGTCAATCACATCTCAGATGGGATCAGTGCCCGTCTGGCCCCGCCAACATGAAGCAGGGTATTCCAGACGTTTCTCTGCCCGGCAACACTCTCCAGCTCATCCTGGAGGATCCCAAGGCGTTTCTAGGCCAGATAAAAGATGTAATCCTTCCAGCAAGTTTGGGGCCTACCACTGGGTCTTCTCCCAGTTGGACGTGCCTGGAAAACCTTCAAAGGCAGGAGTCCAGGATGGATCTTAACCAGATACCCGGACCATCTCAACTGGCTCCTTTCAACACGAAGAAGCAGCAGCAGCTCTACTCTGAGCTCCCTTCATATGTCTGAGCTCTTCACCCTGTCCTGTGTCCTATATCAAGGCTGAGTCCGGCCACCCTACGGAGGAGGATCATTTTGGCCCCTTGTATCTGCGATCGGTCACTACTCAGAGCTCATGACCATAGATAAGCGTCGGAATGTAGATCGACTCGTAAATTTAGAGATTTTTCTTCTTGCCCAAACAAATTTCTGTCAAAATAAGTTTCTGTCACTTTTATTTTTTCTTGCATTTCTGTCTGCCATAATACACCAACAGCGTCAAGACAGCTCCATTTTCAAATCTGGAGTGCACTGACTGCATTAATGCATAGCTGACAAATGAACAAGCATTTCATGACTGTGAACCATCAAGCATTTGCCAGATTCTGACTGCTAAGATAAATTAAAACACCACACAGGAAAGACCCAGGCAAAGGCAAGAATCACAATCATTGTGCAGCTAAAGCTAAAATAAGAATCGCTTGGCCAAACATTTATGAACCCATAACTCACAATAGAAATGAACAGAACAGGCAAGCCCCTTCTCACTGTTGCTCAACATGGAAACTGAGGCAGACAAAGGCTTTTCTGTCTCAGTCGTGAGGGAGGGAGCGCAGGCGTCAAGGAGCGCCGAGATGACAGGCGGCTGACCAATGGACAGGAGGAAGAGCAGGAAGTCAGGAGCTGAGCAGAGACCTGTCTGGACACCTGAAAACACTGGGCTCACTGTGGTACCAAACTCACTGTTTCTCTGGTACGTGGTTCTGTTGGTGCATATTTCTAACTGTAAGTATAGGATGGGTTTATTTAAGGTTCCAACAGCACCCTGAATGCAAAGCCTCACTCAAAGCATGAAATCTCAGCAACTCTTCAAATCAGACTGTAGAGTCTGTACTGCTATTCCCACACAGGAACATAGTGGGCCGAAATGCACTATGTGCTACACTGTACTATCACGGGATAGTTTCTGGTGCGCACCAGAAACATATAGATTTTTTTTTTTTGTCCATGTCCCTTTAGGAATATGTAGGAAAGCTTAGAGAGACGACAGAGAGCGAGGTGGGAAGACAAGGGGCCACAAGCAGAAATTAACATGTGGCCACCGCTAAAGGACTTCCTGCCTCAGTGCATGAGGGGTAAACTCTAGCGACCGAGCTAAAAGCACCTCTGTGTCTCGATGTATTTTCTCCAGGACTAAGTGCAGAGCTGCTGTGGATATCTTTTTATATATCTATCGTTTTGCAGGTCAACTACAACTAAACGGCTGCTGTTGGTTGAGTATTGTGTTCATGCTGAGGTTGAAGAGAATGGGTCATAAGTCCTGTCCAGACCTTCCTGCCACAACAGATCCACACTGACATAAATCAATGAGATTGGCTGGGATTATTAACTTATAATGTTGGAAATCATACAGGGATATGAATCATATCTGTTATATTCTACATGTCTTGAATGATATTTATACCAGGATAATACTCATAACAGATACACTATACTTCACGTAAAGGTATAATTAAACTACATGTTTTTAATGACGTGATGCAGAGTGAAGTTTGATGAAGTGCTGCTCTTAGAACATATATCACTGACTTTTATTCTTGATGATATTTTATCCTTGCAGTAGGAGTACTTGATGCTGTGAGGTCTGGCAGGTCCAGCTGTAATCTCAGTGTTGATGGTCTGGGCTCTTTAGAGAGTGGAGACAGCAGAGGGGCTCATGGTCCTCTTTTGATGAGGCCAGATGAGACCTCCGGCCACATTCCTGCTCAGTCTCCTGGGCTACAGCTCGCCACATTACTGCCTGCTGTCCAAACAAACAAGGCCGGTCTGAAAGGGCCTCCTGAGCCGAGTCATGCCAAGCCATGCCGTGAAAAAACACCTGCCTCTGATGGTCCTAAATTAGAGATAGACTCTCCATTTTTAACTCCAGGAACAAGAAAGGTTTTCAGTGAGTCACCAAGTTGGTTGACATGTTGTGGAGCAAGCTGCTGTTGTCACTTCTGATGCCCAGTCTGGTTTGTGTGTCACTCAAAGACATTTTAAACGTCACTATTCTGTCGTCGAGTCGTCTTTGACTTTGTTGTCTCCTTTGACTTGGTCTGTATGTGTGAGCATTTTCACTGTGTGTGAGAGACAGTGAGGTGAGAAACGGATGCGTGTGAGAGGATACGTGTGACACAGAGGTCGACTGCTCGTAAAAACACGCCATGATTTTTTAGATTCACCATAAAAACTTTATTAGACTGTTTTCGTGTATGCAGTCGTGAAATGTCCTCCCACATTTAGTTAAGAGTTAGTCTCTTTTACTCCACAAAAAGGAGGAAAAAGTAAAGAATCAAAACAAGTTTATTTATCAATTTATTCATTTTTTTTCCTGTATTTACTTATTTCTCATTAGATGGGATTCTGGTACTGCATCAATGGTACTTTAATAGTATAATATTTTTAATATTAATGATTCATATTTAATACTTTTGCTCTAATGAAACCTTCTGGAGGAAGTCACTTTAAAGAACAAACCATCCTCAGCCTCTCCAGATCTATTTGAATCTCAAATGTAAAGACTGAAGTTTACATTTTAAACAAACGACATCATTTACATGAGACCAGACACAAGCAGGCACAGACAGACGCCTCAGTGAACAGACGTAGAGAAGATTCATGTCCTCTTACTGTAAAACAGGAACAAAAAGGGAACAGTCTTGTTTTGAAGGCTTGGTTTCTGTGTTGTGTGTTTTAAGCTCTTTATGAACTTTCACACTGTATCTTTAAGACGCCTGTCATGGCATGTTAACTTTTCCTGGTTCACATCCAAAGCCAGACCTTTATTGCATGTCAACCCTTTGGCCCGTTTCTCTTAACCAACATTTACTATTTTCTTTAATAAGAGTTTAACAAGTCAAGGGAAAAAAAGAAGAAAAAAAAGTCTATTACACTTTATATGATAATTGAGGGGCTTTATTTTTCACTGGTTGAATAATTACAAAGGCTTCAGTTGTGTTTTATAAGCCTTTTTTGTGGCAGACAGTATTTTGTAGATTCTGGAAGATATTCTTTGTAATATAATTGTTAAAGGTCCCCTCCAGACATGTTTAAAGACATATAAAAAATAATCCGTGAATAATAATTCTCTAATATTGTGTTTTTTTTACATAAAACAGTTCAATTACGTAGACACATATTCTTAAAACTACTTTACAAATAGAGACCATTCTGCCCCTTTAAAGCTCAAACATTCATATAAAGCAGCAAAACATAATATAACAGCAACAAATATGTACAAATAAATACAAACAAATATTTTTAGTGTAAGGTGGACATAGACTTCCACCAGCTCTGAGACAACCTTTGGAAGTCTTTGTTAGAATCTAGGATTGTTTCGTACCATGTTAATATCACATGCTTTATTTCATGCTGATAATCTGCTCTTCTCTGTGCATTCAATCATTTGTAATATTGATTTGTAATATTTCTCTGCACTCATCCAGAAATGGATGAAAAAGATTCATCCATTTCTGCCCTGACTGATCACCACATTAATAAAGTGGGGAAAGGTTTAAATATGTTCCATCATGTTTTGAAAGTTGCTTCACCACAGAAACAGAATATGTGATGTCACATAAACAGATGTGAGCTAGGCACAAAATAAATAAAACAAAGTGATTCTTACACAAAATCACCTGATCACATTGACCATATTGGAAAGCAGCCATTCTCATGACATGATGCTGTTTGAACATATTCATCTGTTGATTCATTCCCTGTTGTATTGTGAGTAAAAGTCTTTATCATGGTTGTCAAATCAGATTGACATGTAACCTGAGAAGGGGAGTCTGTCAGGATGCCAGACTATGACAGGAGTGTGTTGGTGTGTGTCTTTGTGTCTTTGTGTCCGCGTCTCGGTGACAGACAGAGACGTCAAAGTGGACAATGCGTCTGGTCCAGAGCTGAACTCTGGGACACGGACAAAGAGATGGTGTGATAGGTGGAGGGAGGTGATGGAGAATTAAAGGCCAATAGGTGAAGCTGCTTGTGTCGCCACCTGCCTCTCACTGTCTGAAAAACTGCAAATTGGGCAAATGGAATTCGCAGTCAAAGAATTTCCTAAACATGCAATCAGTGAACTTTATTTCTAGACACATTAACTTTGTAGTATTTGGTTTGTTTATGTTCTCCTTTATCTGAGTGAGATAACTGTTTCCCTCTTTCGTTCTGGTTTTCTAAGGGGCCGTTTACACGACAACAACATTTTCAAGGCCTGAAAACGCAAACTTTTGAAAACGGTCTCTCTCTCTCTCTCTCTCTCTCTCTCTATATATTTATATATATATATATATATATATATGTATATGACATAAACATTTTTGAACCTCTGTCAGTTCACTCATGTAACTTTGAAATCTCAACATGCTGACTAGCTCCTGTACCAATGCCAAATGATATTGTCTGATAGTAAAGTGGTGGAGAAAGGTCCTTTTTATGAGATGATATAAACATTATCTCGTCCCTCAAATGTACCTCTTGAGTGTCTCCCAGAGTTTAGTCTTCAGCACTGACTAGTGAGCCTGCGTCCAGTGTCCTGATTGGTCTGGTCTGTCTGCTGCCAAGGCACCACAGGGTGTCTTATTGTGAGCAAGTGGGGGAGTCACTCCAACCCCTCAGAGGAGAAAAGGGAGGGAGGTGTTTTAGCATTAGGTCATCTCCCCCCCCCCTGACTATCCTCCTGCCACAACACACACACACACACACACACACACACACACACACACACACACCCCGGTCTTACTGCTATCCTATCTCTGTTGTGCTGCTTTATGATGACATGTAGCAGCTCCAGTTATTAGGAGTGAAACAGCCACTAACAGGGACCAAAAATATAAATTAGGGTTTTATAAAAGTATATTTCCATCCATTGCTCAAAAGGTTTTGTCTCTGATGTTCTCCACTGGGACTTATGGGTAAAAAATCTTCCTCTTCTTGTATTCAAACACACCTACAAATGCAGGTTTCAGAATAAGCATCAATCTTCATTTAAAACAAAGGGAAGCACACATTATATAAAGCTTCTCCCCATACATACTGTAGGTTGATATGAATGTTGCTTTTGGGGAGATTCTCTAAAAACCCTGATGCTGCTCTCTATGTACCCGGTGAAGTAAGTCGAACCGTTACAGAAAGAGTTTTTAAACTTGCTTTAAACCTAAAATTTGCACTAGACTTCGATGGACACCTGGATACCAACAATTTAAAAATACCTACCGAAATGAGTGTATAGTCAGTACAGTACAGGTAAGGTTAGGGTCAGGTTATGGTTGATAAAAAGGTCAGTTCGGGTCTGTGCTGGGACGTAAAGTCCATAGTCTTACATGAATGTCAAATATTCCCGTCCACCAACCTCTTCATCTTCATCTTTAGGTGGAATTTTATGAAACACGGCGAAAATTGGAATTCAACCGAAGGAGATGCAGAGATATGAAGAAGGACGCAAGGAAGGGTTAGAATAAGGAAAGGAGAGAAAGTGGGAGGCGTGGGGGGGTATTGTCACGCTTTGGTGCCTCTCAATTGAAGTCTGAACAGTGGCCACAAAACCCGGCTCGCTCCATATACCTCATCTTTGCATGTGAATGGATGGCTCCATTGTCCAGGTCGAACTGCATATTTAACCTGTCTGGACTGAAAGAAAGGGGAAGTTTCTCTCCCCATCTCCCCCCTCACACCCTCTCTCATTTTAACAAACCAATTAGCTGGACATTTCTCCTGCAAAGACGACTTCTTTACACTTCTGCTAGATAGTGAGCAGCAAGCTCTCGGATGTTGAATTTTTAGCCGGAGGGAGAAAGCGGCGTTCCCCGGCTTTTTCTCTTGTGTGTTCTGGATCTGGTCCTCGAGGATCACCAAGTGGTGTGAAGGAGTATTTAAAGCCTGGGTTTGATGGTCACTGTGTCCACAGAACAGAAATAAAACTGGCGGTTGTAGATCAGCTTCACATTCAGACATTTAGAATCCATCAGTGAGGTATAGAGACTTTTTAAGGGCCGGCTTTCTTGCATCAGTTGTTATCACATTTCCGTCAGGGCTACTGTAGGTTATAAAAAATATGGAGCCTGGTTAGAGAGGTAATATTCTGAGAAGAAACTCCGATCCAAGATGAAAGTTGAAATTCTTGGATATTCTCTGAGTTTAAAATGAAGCAATGTAGGTCTGTGAAGTTTTGAAGTAGATAATGAACTTGTTTTAACCCAGCATATTTTCTGAGCACTGGTGTTTTATCTCATTGCATTCTTAAAAGTAACTACAGTACGTATGATTTAAATCACTTAACAGCAACTCTGACCACAGAGATGTACTCCACATTTAGTCTTGGTACGGGTCAGTGCAGGATGAAACTTGGTCACCATGGCCACCATTGTAAGTAAAACACCAAAGACGTGAATGCAAATGATGAAGCGTTCCTGTGAGCTGCACCGCACCCCTGATGCTCCATCATGAATACTCCTGGAGAGAGGACGCCGTCTCTCTACATGTGAACCCACCTGGGGTTTGTTTGTGTCGGCAGCCGAGTAGATCCTCTGCGAGAGATCTCTCAACACAATGCCCAGCTCCCCGGCCCTCTAGCTCTGAAGCTGAGCCGAAGAGGCCAGCTGTAAGAGAGTCTCAGCCGGGGCCGGAGCAGGTCCAATGGCCTGGCACTGGGAAGCTCTGACAGGGGCAGCTGCATCACAGCGGCCCCTCAATTCTGCGCTCATTCTCCTAATTAGACACTTGGAGAATGACCTCCTGCAGGTTCAGACCGGCCTCTGCTCCCCTGCAGCCAGAGCAGAGTGGACTGAAAACTAAACGTTCACTTTATAAGTTTTTAAGATGCACATTTCTCTGACAGAGCTGAAAGTGATTTACTGGCTTCGTAACTCCTTTCCAAATGATCTGTCTGGTCGGAGCAGCAGGTGAATCTGGTTTGCATATCATTAAGCAGTTCCTTGTTTATCTGCTGGATTATGCAAAAAGAACCCATTAAATTTAGGTGCAGATCTGGATAAAGGAACCAATTCAGGAATGTTTTCCACTTTCTTTTACGTTCCTTGATCGGCCATTTTTTCGAACATTTACCTTAATTACAAAAAAACAACTACAGAACTGATTTTCACCTAACCTTGTGAAGGGATGGGGCCTGAGTCAGACAAGATAAACAGACATGTGTACGATTGTTCAGCCTTGGCAGAGGTGTGTGCTCCACAGACTGCCATTCTAATACTTACTTTTAGGCTTTTCCAAACACAGACAATCTGTATCAAACACACTGCTGCAGACGCCGTTGTTCCTTTGCATGCATTCTGATGATATCATGCAGGTGGGGAAAGACGGCTCTCAGAAAAGAAGAATCGCCTGATTTGGACTAGTTCCTATAATGATTGAGATCTTAAATACACTATAATGTAACCTGTAAGTTCTTAATGTCTGCATGAAAATATCACATGAAGTTTTTGTTTGTATGGATGGTTGCACAGAACTTACATTTGTACAAGCATCTTTCATGTCAAACACAACATGATTACTATTGGTGTCAGTATCAGTGTAGACTCACTGTGGGAGGGATTTAAACTTCCACTCCAGGGTAACTGCTTTTATTGCACTTAAATGGAGTGGAAAAAGGTACGGCAAAGGTTTTGGAGGCAACTGTAGAATGGTGAGGATTCATGCCACCTGCCTCCAGCATGCCAATGCCACGGTCCCGGGCATGTTGCCCCAGCCGTGGGGTTCTTGCAGATGTCATTTTCTTCCTGGTCTTTGTGCCTTTAATTTAGTCTGGTCATTTGGGATGAGGTGGATGGTGACATCCTGGCTATTTCTCTAAAAAAAATGTCTTCAGACTGAGGGTTCCTCACAAAAATCAGCCAAGCGTGACCAAACCTTGTATGTTCAGAATTATCACAAAACCTGCCCAAATCAATATTGAAACAGTGAAAAGGTTTTTTCTCAAATTAGGCCAAATAACACCATCCCTGCAAAGAAAAACTGTTCAGTTATAATAGTGATGTTAAAAGTGAGTTTTGTATGAATTGTCTGTAGTTCCTGTATGGGGACATTTTCTCCTACTATTGACTGTACACCATCCTCATTAGTGGGGACGCCCCTCCCTGATGAAGCCCCCCTTTGTGAGGGCAGGTGCAGCTTTAAATGACTTGACATTTTTTGCAGTGTGCAGAGGGTGGCAGATTGTGATCCTACAACCCACATCTCATATACATAATCCAGCAGGCAGGCGGGCCCCTGCTCTTGTTGAATGGGGGGGACTCTCCCTTCCTCTGGGGACGTTTCGGGGGTGAAAGAGAACTTCACCACCCATCTACCAGGAGCCCGTGGGCGCAGTGAGAAAATGAAGACCTCTGCGCCCCTCTAAATCCCCAGGAATTTCTCATTAAGCAAGGGTCCTGGGCTGCAGAGGGCCCTCTGGGCCCTCACCTACCCCCCATGAGGGGTCTCCCTCTCTGGCAGGGAGAATGGAGTCCTCCACTCCACTTTGTGCTGGCTGCTGGCGACCAGGGCCTGTTATTCACCTTCTCTTTCTCACCAGCACAAGAGCTTCTCCCAATCATGCTTTCAGGGCCCTCAGGACTTCCTCTTCCTTTCATTCAGTTTTTACATAAGTGTGCATGTGTGTGTGTGTGTGTGTGTGTGTGTGTGTGTGTGTGTGTGTGTGTGTGTGTGTGCCTGATGAGATCAGAAAAGAGAAAGGCATAATTGAATTTGACATTTTTTAATGGTATCCTGAGATATTTTTGTCCAGAGGCGACGTCGCTGCGCAGACTCTCATTTCAAAGAATGTTTTTTTCTTCTTTTTTTTCACACATTGTTCATGAGTACAAGTAGGATTAATGAGGATTATGTATATGAGGAGAGGTAATGAGTTCTGATGAGAGTAGAGAGGATATTTAGTGTAAGATTTCAAAACATCTCAGCAGCTCTTCAGCTGCTTCTGACTCTTCCTGTTTTTGTCTTGAAGTTTCTTTGTCCTCATATTTCTTGGGAAAAAATAAACTAGATTCTAAAAAAAATGGACAAAACAATGACAGAGATGATTTTTAGATTAAAAAATGTAGAAATGAGATAAACCAGCCTTTTTCTGTATGTTGTCTCTGAAAGAGAAGCTGTTACCTCCCCTGTGTGGAGAGAAGCTGCTGTTACAACAAGACAGATTGACCTCATCCCAAAACAGTCAGCTTGAACACATTTGAAAAAATATTCAACTTATATTCATTCATTAATCACAATGCTATGCATGAATAATAGTCCAATAATATGATATAATGATTTTTAAATGGTATTTACTCCTAAATGAGAACTTTTGGTCTTTGAAGTTTATTTTGTTAGTAATAATTTCATACTTTTACTTGAGTCAAATTTCAATGCAGCACTTTTACGTCTAACAAAGTATGTCTACACTGTAGTACTGCTACTTCTACTCAAATAAAAGACCTGAGTACTTTTTCTTTGTAAGGTCGGTATCAAAAGGAAAAAACGTGTATATTTTATAAGATGTCGAACCCAAAGCAAATCTTTTTGTTGTTGTTGTTGTTTTGTTTGAGACCTGCACAGATTAGGGATTATTCTGCCAATAATAAGGAGGTGTTGTGTTGTGTGGGACGAGCAGCCCTCAACCGTCCAGTGCCCTGATGTGTTCTGTCGGACAGCAGCTGCTCCGTCCACCGCAGTTCGAGTCCATGTTGGGGCGACCGGTTAGGGGTCACGACTCTGTTATCAGGTCCAGCCAGAGAGCAGCTGCATTTGTTTCTCTCACTCAGAGAGCCTGTGAACCATCGCTGTGGATCAGATGATGCACGAGCAGGGTGCCCTAAAATGTGTCTCCTCTGGTGGCGCGTCCTCGTTTGTCTGCATGACACTGTTTTGGTTCTGCTCAAGGAAATTAAAGTAAAACACTGACGGGCAGGACGACTTTTTTATATCCTGCTGGTTTTCGAGTAGAATTCATGGATTTGTTGACTTTGGTTAATTATTGGTAACACTTTATCATACTAATAATTACTGCTACTTCGTAGTTATGACTAAAATAATTTCTAGTTACGCTGACAAGAATCTTATGTTTTCATTTGTTTTTTGGTTTCTTTGTTTGTCTGTTAGCAGGGTAATACAAAAAACTATGTGGCAAGGAAATGGATCTGGATAAAGGGGCAGATCTCTAGAATTGTAATTGTAATTTGGATCAGGGTTTAATTTATTAAAGGGACTGTTGGGCCTTGTGGAGGTGTGTACTCTACTGAGTGCCCCTCTAGTTCCTCCTGGTGCTTAACTGTATAGGTGTACAGGTAGAAAACAAAAATTAGGCATTTTTGAGGAAATAAGTATCTCTGTTAATATTGGGTATATTCACAAAAATGAATACATGCCCACATGGCAAACTAACTTCCATATGGGACACATCCCAGAGGACAAAGATGTGTTGATTGGAGGCCGACCAGTCAACTCTTCCCAGTGGGAAAGCAGGGGCATCCATTTTCTGGGTGATATCTGTTCTTTCAGGACATTAAGAACAGCTTTAATCTACCAGGCACATCCTTTTTCTTTTATTTACAGCTTCGAGCAGCTATCAAGGCTCATTGTGTACCATGGCAGTTCCTTGGCATGTTCCTTGCATACTCCTGGCACATTTCTACATGATGTGGGAATGCCCACCTGTTGCCCAATTCTGGCAGGACGTTGCTTCCAAGTTGACAGCACTCTTTTCAGAGACAGTACCTGTGACCATACCAACTTTAATTTTTAATATCTCTTCACTCCAAATCCCTAATTACCATAAGTGTACAGTGTTGGCAGGTCTAACATGTTGGAAACCGCCACGCTGTTAGGCAATGGGTTTGAACTTTTTCCTCATGTTATCTACATGGAGTTATCGACAGCTCGTATAAATGGTGCTAAAGCAGTGACTCTGGATTCATGGCTCATTGCAGCCGAAACGCTGAAGAGTCTTTAGTGAATCCTTTTTACACCATGATCTGCTACTGTCTGATATGTTGATCCACAGTCTCTGTGCTCATCTGTGTGTATCCAGTAATACTACACTAACAGTCCTAAGGGTCCTGGGATGGGGATGGGATTTTTTTTATTATTATTTATTATTTTTTAATTTATTATTTATTTATTTATTCTCTCTTATCCCTCTGTGTGTTTGCCTGCTGAATTTCTTTAAAATAAAAAAGATTTGATATAAAAAAAATTTAAAAAAAATCTGCAAACTAACTACAGCTGTTATAAATAATAACAGTCAAGTACAAGAACTTCGGAATTGTTCTACAGTCTGGAGTAAATGTGCCTCTCAGCTGCCTCTCACCATTTAAGTGCTCCGAACAAGAGAGATAAGCTCAGTGTAACAGAAGTCGAAGACAGGAGGGGAGTGAAACTGAGACAAAAAGAAAGAGGCTGATGGAGAGAGTTGTCCCATGCGGGCCAGGACAGCTGACAGCTGGGTTCAGCAGGGGTCAGAGGTCATGGATTGGCAGCAGTGGGGGAGTGAAGAGGAATCTAAAACAACAGGAAGACACACACACACACACACACAAACACACACACACACACACATTTCTGGGAGAAGAGACGAGCGTGGGCCTCCAGGACTCTCTCATGTGAAACACATTTGACTAAAACCTCATCTGCATGTGGTGTGAATGCTTCCTCCCACATTTGTCATCAGGGTTATAGTTAGTTTTAGGGTTAGGTGTGTGTCTGGTTGCTTTTTGACGTCCAGTCTGAGTTGAGTTTTAGAACTTGGCAGTGACCAGTGTTTAGTACAGTGAATATATTTTTAGAAGAAGAAAACCTGAAACAGTCTGTTTTAGGGTTAAAGTCTCGGATAGACTCAAGAGCCATCAGAGGATGGTGCTTCCATATAAGCACGAATAGAGCCGGCACAATTTTAACACAGCTCAATGTAAAAATGATCTACATGGAGTGAAAACTGTGGGATTGAGTGAAAATGTTTGGAGTAGATGTTTAGAATACTTTACCAGTTCCTCTCTATTCTAAGGAAGATGTCACCTGCGCCAAAACCTGACAATTTCTGAAAGTTTCATGGTTTATCCTCTGATCATGTACAAACTGTGAATGATATGAAAACAATTTAATTATTCTGCAAAACATAAAGGTTTTGTGAAAGTTTTAAACTTTGAATGGAGTTTCTGGCTAAAAGTATGAATGTGTAGTGAATCATTGAAAAACATTTTGTCTATATATTTGAATGGAAAATTTATGCTTGTATGAAATTCCTAAATTCCGACATAACAAAAGGCACCATGGCATAGGGTTGAAAAAAATGTTAAAAGATTTTTGAGTAATGGCCCGAACAGTAAATGTTTATGGACAGAAAGACAATGTGAAAGTTATATAAAAAAAAATAAAGTTTAAAAAGTTAAGGAATTAATTAAATTCAATGGTCTCACAAAAATATTAGCCTTTTATATGAGTATAATGTCCTCACATATTCATGTGTGAGAGAGTTAAGCCTTTGTTAAACACAGTATTTATTGTATTTATTGAATAACAAGAGGTTTGGCATGGAATTAAACCCAATACCATAGATCTAAATCAGACATGTACAGAATACCACTGCAATGTAAAACCACATGTATAGTTACCACACTTCATATAAAGGTTGATGAATACATTTAAAAAAAAAAGATTTATAGTATTTAAAGTACTGACCTTTAAAGAGAAGATGCCTGAGCTCACGCTGACAGTCAGATATTTACAGAATGTTTCATAGACGATGCAGTGCTGCCCTCTAGTGAACATGACACGTCTTTACAAGGAGAAGTAAAAGTACAGACAGCAAGTTTTATCATGTTATTACATAACACATTGTTCTATTGTTCATACTGATGCATTAATGTGTAAGGTGCATTTTTCTGTTATAGCTGGATAAAGTGGAGTAATTTACACTACAGCTGTTTAATTTGGTCTATCTGTTCCAACATATGGGTCGAGGCCCATACAAAGAGTCACAAGATAAATCTGATGATTAATGGGACTGGAGAGAGAAGATCTGCTACACAAACTTTAATTGTAAAATCATTGTTTGGACTTTTTTCTGATGTTTGCATAAAGGTTCATTTGACCTCATCTGAAAGTCGTCCTTTAGGATTTCTGTTTTTGATTTCTGTTGTTTTATATTTCTACAGTATCACTACAGTATTACTACACTGTTTCTGTTTTACTGTGGTGTCAGTTTTTCACATGTTTAAAGGGGCTCACAGATGTGACAGCTGTGGTTTGGGTCCCAACACCACAGCGCACATGTCCACGCACTGCAGCCTGCATATCATAGTTGGTGCTCTGCTGCACAATCAGCTATCCAAGCAGGACTGACAACACGATGGGACTAACGGAAGCTTTGGAATAATACAGATAAATATAAATCGCCGTGGTTTTGGAGGAATTTCAGAAGGTCGGCCACCTCTGGGAAGGTTCACCACTGTTCCAAGTCTTCTCCATTTTTGATGCCATGTCTCACTGTGGATCTGTGGAGTCTCCGAGCTTTAGAAATGGTTTTGTAACCCTTCACAGACTGATGTGTTTCAATCACTTTCTTCCTCATCTCTTCTGAATTTGTTTGTATTTTGTCAGAGTGTCCCCCTGGTGAGACCTACTGGACAACTTCATGCACTAGATTTCTACATGCTCCCACTAGCTCAGATTATAGAAAGCAATAAAATACATTACCATAGTTATGCAGATGACACACAAATCTACATAACCAAATCACCAGTGGACTATAATCCCATTAAAGTTAAGTGCATGGAACAAATCAACCACTGGATGTGCCAAAATGTCCTTCAGTTAAACAAAGATAAAACTGAAGTAATTGTTTTTTGGAGACAAGGAAGAACGATCAAAAGTTACCACTCAGCTCCAACTGGTACATTTAAAGACGACAAACCAGGCCAGAAATCTGCGTGTAGCCATGGACTCAGACCTGAATCTGAACAGCCACGTTAAGACCATCACAAAGTCAGCCTACTATCACCTTAAGAACATATCGAGGATTATAGGACTGATGTCTCAGCAGGATTTGGAAAAACTTGTCCATGCATTTATCTTCAGTCGGCTTGACTGCTGTAGTGATGTGTTTACAGGACTCCCTAAAAACTCAGTCTGACAGCTGCAGCTGATTCAGAACGCTGCTGCTCGAGTCCTCACTAAAACCAGGAGAGTGGATCACATCAGTCCAGTTCTTAGATCTTTACACTGTCTCCCTGTCTCTCAAAGAGTCAACTCTTAGTTTATAATGCATTGATCTGAAATACATTTCTGATCTGTTGCTCCATTATGAACCATGCCGACCCCTCAGGTTGTCTGGGACAGGTCTGCTTTCTGTGTCCAGAGTCAAAACTAAACATGGAAAAGCAGCGTTGAGTTTTTATGCCCCACATATTTGGAACAAACTTCCAGAGAACTGAGAGGTCTGCTACAAATCTCAGTTGTTTTAAATCAAGGCTAAAGACCTTTCTGTTCACCACTGCCTTCCATTTAACCAATTAATTACTCGGTTCTTACACTGCACTGTAACTTTTACTCTTCTATTGCCTACTTTTCATTTTCTTTTTAAATGATCTTAATCATTAAATGCTTTTTATGTTGTTTTACGATGTTTAATGCTTTTTTGTTGACAGCATAAAAATAGTTTGAGGATGTTCATAATATATGTTGAAATAGACATTTTCATAAATAATAATATGTCTACATTTTTATTTTTACTGCTGTATGACGGTGGCAGTAATAATGGTCCAAGAAGGGCAGTTTATAAAGCACATGCATATAACAGTTTTAGGGCCACATTGAGAACAAAAAATCTCAGATTTCCTGAATAAAGTTGGAAATATTATGAGAATAAAGTCGTAATTACCAAAAAAAAGTCATATGTTATGAGAATGAAGTCATATTTATGAGGAGGAAGTCATAATATTAGGAGAATACTCTTAAAGTCATGATTTTAGGCTATGAATTAGAGGGGAAATAACAGAAGAGTGTTGCTAATGTTAAAATGAGGAATGTGTCAAGCTATGCTTTAGTACTGGTTTCACAAATAAAGAAATATGAAGCTTTTGGCACATCAGCACCACAATATTCTAAGTATCAGGACTTTAAAAACTGGGTCTCCTCGAAAGAAAGACGCAGACACACTTGGAGGAAATTGCCTTTTTTGTGGAGGAGACGATTGATGTAACCTTTTGAATGATGTGCGGCACGACCGCTGAGACCTGAGACAGCAGCCAGAGGCAGACTCAGGTTGGAAGGCTGTCCTCTCACCAATTTAAGTAGTTACTGGTAATAATTTCCTTGCGTTTACATTTTTTTCCTCAAAATTTTACAATTTTACCCTTGCAACATTATGACTTTATTCCCATAACATTATGATTTTATTCCCATAACATTATTTTGTTAGTTATTCCTAGGACTAGATGATTCAATCCCTTGGTAGTTACACTATCCTGGTGGCATTTTGGCTTGTGGGAGACTTTGTGGGAGACTTGTGGGAGACTTGTGGGTGACGGTGGAGCCGGTTGTGTAGGGGTGGCAGCCGATGGATGAGGGCCTGTTTGTAGTTGGTTACTTCATCTGGATGCGTTGAGGTTCACTGAGTGTTTCGGCCTTTATCCTCAACGCTCTCTGGTTGGCAGGCCGGCACCGGTGGCCAGGTCACTGCCCCTCTTATCCGAGTCTGCAGGCTGTAATGGCCGCCCCCCCCTTATGACTTTATTCTCGTAAAATTATGACTTTATTCTCGAAAAATTATTACCTTATTTTAATAACATTAATATGATATTATTCTCAAAACATTATGACCTTATTCTCACAACATTGTTACTTTATTCTCAGAACATTACGACTTTATTCTCATAACATTGTTTCTTTATTCTCATAACATTATGATTTAATTCCCATAACATAATGGCTTTATTCTCATAACATTATGGCTTCATTCCAATAACATTATTACTATATTCTAATAACATTTTGACTTTATTCTCATAACATTATGACTTCATTCTCGTAAAAGTATTGCTTCATTCTGGTAATGTTATGAATGTATTCTCATACGTTATGGCTTTTTCTTAAGTCCAACTTTATTTTTGTAACATCACAACTTCATTCTGGTAATATTCCGATTTCACATTCTCAAAACCTCCCATTTTTTCCTATCTGACCCTAATAATCCGATATAGATCCAGCAGTCATGCAAGAAAAAAAACTGATTTGAGTGCGTGCTGGTGGGCACCTTCAGAGGAGGCAAATTAAGAAAAATTCATTTTTATGGGGGAGGGGAGGGAGCTCCTTTGCCTGGGGCCCCCTACAGTCTAGGATCACCACTGCCTGTGCCCCGGTAGAGCTTTTATGTCTATCAACGTCACTGAGGAGTCAGGAGGCTTCGTCAAATGAATTCCTGATTTGATGCTGCAGTGACACGTCAGAGATGTGGAAACTTGTGCAGTTACCGGCTGCTCCAAAAGACACTGAAACCATGTTAATACCGATGACGACGGCCGCTCACGTTGAGATGAGCCGTCCGCCGGTCCGCGGCGCTGTTCTGCGCTGCACACCCCGCAGCAGGCCCTGTCCTGTCTGCCCGTCTCACTCCCCTTCCCTCCAGAAGTCTCTCTTTTCTCTTACAAAATCATTCTGCTAGTCTAAAGAACAAAACGCATCCCACACCCACTGTTCCCGTATCTGCTAGGAATAAACGGAACACCGGGCAGAACGAGGAGCTGATGTCACCGAGAAGCCGCATGAGCTGCTTTTCCACTGAGGCAGTCTTGCAGAGTCGTCTTTCTGTGACCCAGCAGAGCTTTATGCCGCCTGTATGTCACTGCGTTGATAAATCCATCCAGTAGGTTATGTCTCCAGTAGGTTTGCTGTCTGGCGGCCGTGCCGATCATGAACATCGTCTCCAATAAGAGTGGAGTGTTTGTGTCTGAGTGTGGGGGATGTGCTTTAACACCTGAGACAACCCACTGTCCGTCTCCAAATCTACTAATCCGTACATTTCCTCTCACGTGTAATCAAACCCACCAGAGCCTCGCATATCTCTCAGCTCAGCCCGGACACCGGCCGACAGCTTTCACCCCTCGTTGCTGCAGAAAAGAAAAGCTGGCCGTGTGTTTTGTCTTAATATGCACGAAAACAGATAGCAGAGCAGCTCGGTCGGCGCTGTGCCATTAAATGTTGAAGGTTTTTTTTGCTGTCAACCGTGCGTTTGGACACACACACACACACATAGAGAGAGACACACACACACACACACACACACACCAAAGGATGACTGTGCCTCTGCCGTGACAGAAACGTTCATGAGACTCAGGGAGGGATAACATGTAAATGAACATGTTCCTGTCGTTTCATGGGTGAATCCCGCAGAAACACCTCCAGAACACAGGAAAGGTGCGCTTTGAGGCTCAGTCTCTCATGTCTGGTGAACTTTCTATCGCATGTATGCTGTTAACACTTTGTGGCCTGTTTCTTTTTTCTCCTCTTAGGCTGGAGGACTCCATTTTGAAGGGACCGGGTGTGCAAGCCAGAGACAAACACAGCAACTCCTCTCAGGAAAGGAAACCCATCTGTTTTTCCGGGTAGCCCGCTGCAGCATTTCACTGCTGTTGGTGGACATCTTCGAATGACTTCATTTATTTATTTTTTCGCCTTATCCGCCGGCGCATGTGTGCTGTCGGGGTGTTGATGAAGGAGATGCCAGTTGTTGCCACAAGTTTGGCATGTGACATGTCATTGGTGATGGCTGTCAGGGTTAGGTTAATTATTGATGCTTGTAATTAAGGAGAGGGGCGGGGCGATTTTTTTGTACATGTGCTGCGTTATATGGTGGTAATCAGCTCACATATTTTCTTTTTTTTCCTCTAAGAAACATTTACGGCCCCTTCTGTGCGCCATGCTGTGGACCGGCTGGGGAGGGAGGCAGTGGTGACGACTGGCAGTGCGCACAGCAGAGAGAGACTTTCAAGGGGAGTCAGAGTCTGCAGGCAGGAAACGGCTATTCAACAGAGCAGAAATCCTAAAACGGCGAATTATAAACTTTTAGTTGACACTAATTAAAACCGGGGTGTCGCTGGAGGAGCCTGAATTTTATTCCAAGGGCCGCTGGACTCATGTAGAGAGAGAGGAGGAGGAGGAGGAGGAGGAGGGAGGTGGGAGTGAGTGAGAGAGAGAGTACATTTCACAGGATCCAGGCCTAGTAGTATTGCCGCTGGGACTCTCCTCATCCGCTTTCAAAAAATTGGAAATTGGTACATTTGCGCGTCAAAATGAGCGGGTTGAGGGTCACGTTCGCGGTGGCCGACACCGGAATGGTAAGATTCTGGCGACAGATCCCGTGTCATTTGGCGTTTTGTGCGTGATTTTGTTGTTTGATGCACACAGCCTGCATCTGTCGGACGGAAGCCTGTGGAAGTGTGTGGAAGCGTTTGTGTGTGTAGGTGAACTTGTTTTGTGCCGCCGTCTCCTCTTATGTAGCGTCCGTGTTCCCGTATCGTTCAATCATTGAGTCAAGCGACACATTGACATACACGCACGCGGTTACACACACACACACACATACATGCATATGCGCGCACACGCACACTTGCGTTATACACACACACACGCGCACGAACGAGTCCATTTTATTCCAGCTCGAGGTTACGGTGCCGGCGTGTTAACATCGGACATGACGTGCTCTTATAATATTTGCTCTGTGTTTTTTTATACAACATGCATGTGCGTGAGTTTACACGCTGCTGACCTTATCATGCTTAATGTCATCATATCGCGATAATTATCCTCCAAGGCTTCTGAGGTTTGGTGTTTGCGCAGAATCTCTTCAGAAATGGTCACATTAGGTCGTCAGTGAGTCTGTTTACGCTTTATTTTGACATCATATGAAGGCAGATTGTGTTTTTTTTTAATCCATTTGATAGCTGAGCTTTGCTTTTTCTCTTAAAAAAATACTTTGAGAAATGTCTCATTACCAGCTGCCAGAGATAACTTATATTCTTGCAACAATGCTATGCAAAATATGGTTAAATTATAATTTATTATAGCATTATTATTTAGGAAATATAAAGCTGACTTCTGCAGGCGCTTGGAGGAAGCCTTACATGCATATTATAATGACTTTTCATGTTAGGAAAAATGTACAGTTTTTGTTTTATAGTCATACAAACATCGATATATTTATTTTTTTGGTGGTTCCATTCTGATAGTTCTCTGTTCCTGTTTCAGGGAGGAACCATGCCAGCATGAGTGGGGTGTATGCAGACCCTGGCAGGGAGAATCATCAGTCCAGCTGCCCTTTGACCCCCGGTCATGATCTCTCCACCCAGTCCTGCTCCCTCAGACACCATGACCAAAGAATCGGCCTAACCATGTCTGCCGCCACCTCCTCCCTCAAGCATGCATCCGTCTATGGGTTCACACAAAGGGAACCCTCCTCTTCTTCTTCCTCTTACAGTCCTTTGAGGAGGCTGCAGCACCTCACCACCATGGTGAGCCAGCCTGACCTGGTTCTGCCGGTGAGGGAGCCAGACAGGAGTTGGGAGTGGGGGCTGAATAAGAAGGAGAGGGGGAAGGAGATGCCTGATTGCAGTAGCAGTGATTATTCTGGCACCCAGGATAAAAGCAAGGAGGAGAGCTTTGGTAAACAAAAGCAACCCATGGTCACAACCAGAAGTAGAGACATCCCATCAGCCAATCAGAATGATCTCGTCTCAGACAAAAAGATAGATGCTTGTTTCTCAGGCCCACCCAGCCCGGCCTTCTCTCTGGATAGCAACAGCCCCTTTGCTAATGGCTTCCTCCACTTTGAATCCTCTTTGTTCGAGGATGAAGACGATGAAGAGCGGAAGACCGTGTCGCCTGTGGGAGGCTTGCAGGACAAACGTGAAACGGCGGAGAATATCCTTCAGGCCACTCCGGGAGACTCGAATACGGACTCTAAGGTCACGCTGTCGTCAGCCAAGGTTGTCACCCGGTCCCAGTCCTCGGGTCTGCGCAGGAGATACTGGGACGGCTCAGATGACGAGTGGGACAGCGAGACCGAGCTGTTCCTGCTTGGGGATAGTTCCGCAAGGCATTCAATGGCAAGTTTTACTCTTAACACCTTAAGTAAACTTGTCACAAAAGGGTTTTCAGTTTCTTAAGCAATAGCAGCAGCTTCCTTTTCCAGTGTAAAGCGATACAACATGTTTACATTTCGTCACCCTTAAAGGAGGACAGACATTCACCTGATTAGATAATGCTGTTGTGTTGCTGGAATACTTACCTTTTTCCACACACAAGCGATGTGCATGTTCTGGAATAGTGCATGTATTACCGCCAGAATGGTGGTCATGGCAAGTAGGAGGTGAGCACAGACAAGACAGCCCCACAGCTGATCGAACATGGCTGTCTACTTGTTACGAAGAAGAACAGGGAAATGTTAGTCTAGTCCAGTGGTTTTCAGGACAGTTGGAGACGTATGCTGGTGTTTCTAAACACAACAGCAAGTTAATTATTGCTGATGGGCCTGTTAACCTACATGGCCAGCAGTCGGCTGCTCATAGAAGTAGTTAAAGGTGCTTAACAACCCTCAGCGCCCTTTGCCACGATTTCTGTCAAATTATGCTCCGCCTCAAAATGTGAGCACAAGAACATGAAAAGCATGTTCGTCGATTCCACGTCATCACATTTGACGTTTTCTGCAGGATCGCAGTAATCCAGTGGTAGTTGTCTGTACATCCATGGGTAGGACTGTCACAACTAATACGCATAGCCTGATTGCGATTGAGCAAATTATTGTGCATAATCATTAGAATAGCTGCCCTTCAACTGTATAAAAACAGCTGTATGAATCATAAATGTCAAACTTCTATCACTATTTCCATGTCCTTCTCCACCGTTTGATGTTCGGCTTCATTCACACTTTAGATGAAAAGTGACCTGATTTTATATCAATCTGATCTTTTTCCTTGAATGTTCGCGTTCATCTTCATATATGACCTGTGTCTGATATCGGTGTGAACAGATCTTTACCAGGACCCAACATCTACAACAGGCAAGCTGCTGAACAACAGAAAATGTCGTTTTTTTCACAACAGCCCATCATCAAAAAAAAAAAAATATTCAGGCAGGCATTCATTTCTTAAATTGTTTGTGGTTGCGGTCTGATGATAGTCTGTCAAGTCAAGAAGGGCCTTTATTGAAGCATCTTCCCAATTATCTCTTCAATTTACAACCTCCTGTTGTGAGTCATCGTTGATGCGATTCTCCATATTTTTATTTAAAGTTATTTTTTGTGGGGCATTTTATGCCTTTATTGGATAGGACAGCCGAAGAGGTGAAAGGAAATGAGGGAGGAAGAGTGGGGGGGGAGACAACGGCAAATGACCACAGGTCGGAATCGAACCCGCGCTGACCGCTAGAGGACTATAGCCTCAGTACACGGGGCGCACACTCTAACCACTGCCCCATCTGCACTGCAGTGATTCTCCGTGTTTGACTTTGTCCACCAATCTTGTTAATTGATGAAAGCTCCTCTAACAGTGATGTGAGCATGCTCAGTGAAAGACTGATGTTTCCTCCAGGCTATCAGCCACGTATCAAACGAAAGACAGAATAGAACTAGAACTTACCTCTGCCAAAGCTAATGCCACCAAAACCTGAAGAATCATAAAATAGTTTCCAGGCTAAGTCAAAACAAAATCCTCAAACAACTGTTGCATCATTGCACCCAGGGCATAGCACACACTGTGATGATGACATCATCACCATCATCATCATCTGCCTCATGCCAAATTAAATAACTCCCCACAATTATTTGACCCTGGAAACCTACTCCTAGCATTTGGATCATGTGAGATATCAAGAAAAACATGATTTTCCATAACGGTGGATTTGGATCTATTTTATGTCTGGATGATAACTTCTAACGTTTCACAGATACATGAAGTCCATCATGTCCGATACATATTACCCCCCTCCAAATATATATTTTAATCTCCCAGACCCACCAAGTGCACATAGTGGTGGACCATCATGAGGTGTCTCTGCCTGGGTATTTTGATTTTGACTGGCCAATTATTGTCTTTCATAAGTGTAAAAAAAAGGGCCATTTCGTACAAAGGTAAAGAAAGAGAAAAAGTGATCCAGAATCTGCAGCTGTGTCCAAATCTGCCTTAAAAATCCAATCAACTCTTCTCTTACCCAAGACCCACCACCACACCAAATTTGATCAGAATAAGTTGACAGCTTTTTGAGATATCTTACAGGCAATCAAACAAACATGGATGATCACATGACCTCCCTAGTTCTCATTGGCAGAGGTATTAATGATAAAAATCAATGATCCCACTGGGCAAACCAGTTTGAACATGGTGCAGAGCAGATATTTTGACATGTAGCAGCAAAAGCCCAGGTGAAAATATTAAGACTGGTCCCTGTTCTGCTCATGTGTCCCATGGAGCTGGAGTTGATAAGTCAATCAGTAGTTAAGTAGAAAAAGTAGGAGAAGTGTTGTAATTTAAACTGTTGTGGTTGTGTTTAAAGGAAATTGAGATGTTTCTCCTTCACTCTCGTGCTTTATACAGCTGCACCATGTTTTGGCAAAGAACTCTAAACATCAGCGATGCACAGGGAAATCTTGGGACAAGGCGACAGAAAAAGAAGGCCGTATTTTTCATCAGAATTTGAATGAGACTTCAACATGAGACACATTTGGTCTTCATATACAGCCTTTGAGGGATGCAGCCCCTGAAGACACAGCTAGTGAACAACCATGCACAAGACCAGGATCCCGAAACTGATAATGCTAAATAGAATCCAGTCATCATTAACTTTATACTGTAGACTTGTGCCTTTCTTTCATGTCAAAGTGTCCTCTGAAGCTTTTGTTGGCTCGGAATGATCCTTGGGATCCTCTGGGCTTTTTTTGACAGTCTACCTCCACATCAACAATTAACCGATTTTGGTTACGTTTATCTGTGATGGTGGTGATGAGATATTTAATTGCTGAACACATACTGTATCATTGAATCAAAGGAAATTAAAAAAAAATGTTTTTAAGTAAGATTTAAAAATCCTGGTAGGCGTAAATTATGAATCACTTTGCTGATCTGAATCCCCCTCATTCACTCAGTTCATTTTAAACATTCTCAATGAATATGTAGTCCAGTTTGTTGCCAGCAGCTGACTATTTTTTGACCGTTATCACACCATGACTGTTTCTGTGGCTTTCACCTCTTAAGTAAAACTGTATTATGACTTGGTTGACAACTGTGCACTGGAGATTCAGTACATGGTAGTCAGGTTGTTAAAGATTGATTCGTACATGTTCTGGAAACCTCTACAAGTTAGCTGTTTCTGCCTGCTTCCTGTTTTAAACTGAGCTAATCATTTCACACCTCACGGACGGATACGACAGCGGTATTGACTTTGTTGTCTTACTCTGAGCAAGAAGCACACACGTGTATTTCACATAATACAGATGCATTCCTTTAAATTGCTCCTTCCAGATTGCGTCGTAGCAGCAGCCAGTAGCAGCCCTTTGGCTAGCCCTGCTACATGCCAGTCATAACTCAGGCCTTCTCATGTGTCCAGCAGTAAACTCAACCTGCTGCTGTGAGCACCTAGTCCCATTCAAACAGACAATATAGTAGCAAGTATGGGCAGAACAGAAAAAGTAGCAAACATGTTTTTCAAATGTGGATTCATAGTTGCTAAAGAATTGCACACACACATATTTAACAATTTGTCTTCCACTTCTATGTTTTTCTGTCCTGTTTTTAAGCTTTATGGAGCTTCCAGCTGCATTTCACAGCTTCTATTCAGCACTGAATACAGAAAGATACCAAATGAATCTTTGTGCTCGTAAACTGGTTCATATTTTCTGCCACAGCATTTCAAACAAAGACCAGGGAGAAGCCTTGACGGGTCAAGTGAGATAAAAAAAAAAAGAAAAAGAAAAGAAATCTACTGTAAAAACAAAAACTGTCTCATTTCCACATGTCTCATCGAAGTTTCTTCTCTGTTGTCGACAGCAGAACAGCCTCAAGAAAAAGTCTTTGCCTCCTCTGAAGTTTTTAGAGGGCGAAGTTATTTGGGCAAAGTTCAGCAGAAGACCATGGTGGCCCTGCGAGGTGATCGTTGACCCCGTACAGGGAATCTATCACAAAGTGAAAGGTGGGTGTGTAGCGTCGCTGACTTACTGTGTCGACCAATGCTTATGCATTGTATATGGGTTTATGCTGTCATCTATGTGATATGCTCTATGGATTATTTTGGTCTGGAGTTCATTCACATCACCAGCTGACAATGGAAGACCCATCCTAATAAAAAGTAATAACATTTAATGAACAAAACGAAGAACATCTAGTAATAATAATATTGATTGTGATGATATTTAAGAACATAATAAAGGACACATTCAGAAATTTATAGCCATTATGTCGTAAACTGTTCCATTTCTCACAATGTTCCGTTGTCCAGAAGTCACTGCGTTTACACTCACTCACTTTTACACACTGCCAAAAGCTAAGGAAAAGAAAAGCAAATGGATTCACAGAAACAACTGTAATCCAGGCTCTGAAACATGCATCTGTGTCTGAGCATAGTGATCAACACGTTTGTCAAGAAGCTCATTGTAGGTCAAACCAACATCCTCAGCTTCATGGAGTTGTCCTAATGGTGTAGGGTATGGCAGCGAGGTGCACAGTGTGTCATCGCTTATCCTCACTCCGGATATAACTGCAAACATCAACACTCATGCGAACACATCTAACCAAGTTGTAATGAAATGATATTTTGCACAAACCTGCACGGCATCGAAATTAGATCCATATAAATGTCAGGAAACCTTATTCCTGGCCACAAGTTAATGTCCATGGACCACCAGTTCTTCAGTACGTTGTAAGGATCATCGTCGAATCCAACTGCCCTTAATTTAAGAGGATAATTGTTGATTTTACTTTGCAGTTTCCCCGACAAAAGCCCCTTTTCCACTGCGTAGTACCAGCTCGACTCAACTCATCTCACCTTTTTTGCATTTCCATTGGGTAAAAAGTATCCGGTACCTGGTACTACTTTTTTAGTACCTGCTCCGTTGTGGTTCCAAGCCAGCCAAGCAGGTACTAAAAGGTCACGTGAAACATTCCAGAACACTGATTGATTCAGCATCCTGCACAGCACAAATCAATGGCCGCCACATTCAAACAGCGAAGCTACTTTAGCGACCTTAACGTTTTTTTTTAATTGCAGCCGCTATATTGAGGCGGTACAGATGTTCCTGTCTTAAACAGCTGATGAGAGGATCACGAGAGGTGGACAAGAGGTGTGTGTTGCGTTGAAGACTATGCCACGGCGGTTTCACGCGGTGCTCGAATAGGTGCTGTCCCACTGTGGAAAACAACCGGTGGAAAAGTACCAAGGCGGGTCGAGTCGAGTACAGCCGGTACTATGCAGTGGAAATACGGCTTAATGGCAGCCATGTTGCAGGATGTTTTGCCACTAAGTCCAACTGAGGGGGCGTGTTCCAGTAGTAAAACAGAGGTAATGCATGTCCTCTGTGAGGTCAATTTACCAAGCAGAGAGAACCATCTTCTTAGAGAACTGTTAGTTTGGTCCACTTTTCCTTTGCAGCTGCGGATTTCTACAATTCCAGTCCAGTCACAAACTATTGACTTTCCCCAGAATGTCCAAATGTCTCTCTTTGCATTTAAAAACAAATGCACACTACAGCCATTTTCTCAGCTCATGATTAATAATTTGCTCATGTAACAACATGTCATGATCAATACTGTGACTCTAGTATGTACATTTGACTGTAGTCACAGTCAGAGAGTTCAGCGTTCTTGCATATTAAAGCTTTGATTTCATAGGTGATTTACTCTTGCACTTCCTGGCCAGGTTGGTGTAGTTTTAATTTACGTCTCATGAGATTTAGTCTCGGACAGCATGGTGGTGCAGTGAGCAGCGCTGTTGCCTCACAGTAAGATGGTTGTGGGTTCAAATCCACCTGAGGACCTGGGACTTCTCTGTGTGGAGTTTGCATGTTCTCCTCATGTCTGCGTGGGTTCCCTCCGGGTTCTCCGGCTTCCTCCTACCACCAGAAATATGCAGTAGAGGTGAATTGGTGACTCTAAATTGACTGTACGTGTGAGTGTGAATGGTTTTTGTCTTTCAATGTGGCCCTGCGATGAACTGGAGATACGTCCAGGGTGAACTCCGCCTCACGCCCAAAGTTAGCTGGGATAGGCTACAGCCCTCCCCGCGACCCTACACAGGATAAGCGGTTACAGAAAATGAATGAATGAGATTTAGTCTGATGTTTGTTCTTGTCTTAGAGCCCAGTGACCGGCCCTGTCGGCTCTACCATGTCAGGACCTTTGGGGAGCCTGTGGAGCTAACCTGGGTGGAGGATAAAGCAACTCAGACTTTCCATGGAGGCTTTGAATTTGAACATCTCCCCCTACTGCGCCGAGGGAAGCAAAGAGTGCAGAACTACAAATACACTGTAATTATTTTATGAATGACGAGCTACATCATCGTTTCTTGGTGATCATCCTGTTAGAGAATAAAGAAAGCTTGCACACCATAAACATAATACTGTTTTTTTCTCTTAAAGATCAAATTGCTTAGTGATAATAGGGATCATGAGCAAATTCTTCTGTAATATGTTGTGTGTGCAAAGATTGAGCTATGTTTGCCTTAATCTTTCTGCAGATTTCAAAGCGTTTTCAGAACTCTTGGAAATCCAGTATAGCAGAAGCAGAATCTGTTCTCCCAGAGAGACCCAAAATGGGTTCCTCCATTCCTTCATCCATTGATGACACCTTCCACGACGGTTCCACACCAGCGATAGTGAACAAGTCCCATCCAACCTTGCCTTCGTCTTCTTCACCCACCCCTCCTGAGACATCACACATCACCAACGAATCCATTTTATGCCCAGATATATCATGCCCTACAACAACCCCAGCAAAGCCAAGCACTTTAAAGAAATCTTCTGGCAAGAAGAAAACAAGTAAATCGTCAAAGGATATAAATAATAAACACTCTAAAAAAATATTCCGTAACAGCCCCGACCAATCTGATAGAGACAACGGAGAGTGTCCGTATTCTGACCTCGACTCAGTCCCTAAGATTTTGTGTCCTAAAGCACTTGAACGTCAGTCAAAGCTGGTTCCAACTCGGCCATCTGTTACAGTTGTCAAAGAGGTGAAGAAGCAGCCAGAGATTCAAAGTGGTCTTTGGTTCCGTAAATCAGGCAAAGAAAGACGACCTAAAACAACCAGTCCGATGCCAGATCGCACTCTCTTCAGTAAGGTGCCCTCTAAGAAAAAGAACTCGTCTGTTGTAAGTAAAAAGACACTGGTTTCTGGTTCCTTCTCCTCCAGTGGTGGGAGCAGTGACCAATCAGGGTTGTCAGACAAGCATAAGAGTCTTGTACCTGCTGAAACAATTCTGCTACCTGAACAGTCAGGACATCTGAAGTGTAAAATTGCCTTGGTTGCTAATAGGCCTTTTAGTACAACTGGAAGTCCCACTGACCAGTCAGGATTGTCTGACAAGCAGAAATCCATGGTTTCCATTGAGACTGTTGTGCCCTCTGACAAGTGTGGCTATTCAAAGGGTAGAGAGACGGTCAGTAATACAGCTGACACTATGACTGCCACAGCTTCTGACCAGTTAGACAACTTGAAGGTTAAACAGACTATTGAGCCCACCATGACATCCAGTTTCAATGACGAATTCAGGTTTTCAGAGAGTGCAAAAAGTGTCAGTCAAACTGAACTTTCTGACGTGATGGTTCATAAAAAGGTCTGTGTAAATGACATGGTTACTGACAAAGCAAAGGAAAAAGAAAGTAACCAACCAACATCTGGTTTAAATGTTGACACGACTGAGTCATTTGGAAGGCTAGAAAAGCAAAAAAGCCTGTTTTCTAAGTGTAGGCAGCCCTTTGTCAAATTGATACGCAAAGACATGAAGGATAAGAGGGTAAGCACCAGTGTGATCATTAGTCCCACTGACCAACCCGAATGTACAAAGAATGAAAAAACACAAGACACTAATGTGACTAAAATGTCTTCTAAAAAACCAGATTGCACGGACAGCAATGCACAGATCTCCAAAGATCAGACAGGCAGTCCAGAATCCATAAAGGTCTCAGTTAAGAAGTTAAAAGCAAGTGTTGGGACTGGTATTCTTCGTCTCACATCAGAATCATCACAAGTGAAAATTATTGTTGCCTCAAAAGTGGATGATGAGTTAGGTAGTACAGAAGAAGAGAGGATCCCAAATTTGAAAGTAAGGCCAAGCAATGTGACTCAGTCATCCTCTAAACAATCAGACCCGTCAGAAGGTAAAGAGACTTCTGCCTCAAATGTAACAAGCATGTCCTCTGAGCAGCTAAGTAGCACAGAGCAAAAACTGACGTCTGTCGGTAGCACAGTTCCCTTGCCTTCTCACAAGCATGAGAATATCCTATGTAGGAATACTCGTGAACCTGGAAGCATGCTGTCTGAGAAATCCAAGAAAGTTCTCCACAAATCAAAGCAAGTCAAACTCCGACTACCTGAGCAGCCTGCCCACCTCCCAGCCAGCAGTCGTCTGATGACCAGAGCCCTGAAGGCCATGAAGGAGGCTGAACAGAAGAGGCGTGAAAAAGCCAGAAATGAGCCTGAGCAGAAAACACTCATAACTCCATTGAGGAAAGATGAGGACCTTGTGCCTCTTTCCTCGCCTAATTCTACGTGGAATCCTAAACCCAAACGGGACTGTTGCACTAAAATAAAATCTAAGTCTCATTGCAATGGCGAGTATGATCAGGAGACTTGTCGTAGCACCTCACATTTGGTGTTTTCTGATTCAGATGAGTTTGAAGTTGATGTCAAGAGTGAAGACGAAGACCTCTCAATATCCTCAACCCCACCAATGGACTTCATACCTCTTACTTCTAAAGTAAAAGCAAAGAAGGAAGATTTGTCAAAGACCTCATTTGACAAATGCTCATCATTGTCACCTTCCTCACCATTTTCTTTCATGAATGCCTTTAAAAATGTGGAGGAGGTATCCTTCCAGTCCCTGACAACTGAGAGCAATGGTAAACCCATCTCTTTCAAAGCAGACACAAGTTACAAGTTCAGCACTTTTCTCATGATGCTGAAGGACTTGCATGATACTAGAGAACGAGAGGGGACCCCATTAGAACTTGAAATTGGGCCACCAAGTGCACATGTTAAGGAGGAACCCTTAGTGATTTCTGGGGAGGCTACACCCTCTGGCCAAAATCAACAAATTGAACATGTGATTAACATTTCAAGTCCGGACAAAATTAAGACCACACGCAATGAAGACGGCACAAGTCAAACATCCAAGAGGCCCAATAACAGAAGGGGAAGCTCCACTGCATTGAAAAAGAAAACCAACCACAAAGTGCCGTGTCGTCCTGTCAGGTCTGGACCTGGTTTTCCAGGACTGGAGTACTTGCCAAGAATGAATTCTTCGTTAGGAGGGGAGTCTAGAGTCCAGTCTCTGTTGGGCATAAAGACCAGCAGTTGGGCGAGGCAGACAGGAGATGGTCAAGGAGTGGTTGGAGAAGAGGAGGAGGAGGAGACGTGGAGCAGAATAAATGACAATCTGCAGAACATGGTGCCTTTGGAGCAGAGGGGGTGCAACACTACACTGCGTCTAGAACAGCCGAATGGCCTTGCTGCAGACTGCTCAGAGACCAACACAAGCTTGATCCCAAACTCTGGAGAAGGCAACAAGACTCCAGCAGGTAAGGACAGTCTAGTTTCATGTCTCCCCCAAATTATGAAGCAGGTTGACCAAAATCTCTCACAATCCCACACAAACATACACAAGAGACCAGTCAAAAATGTCACACTTTCAAGTTGATGATGTTGCAGAGCACGGCAGGCATACCAGCCATGTCTATAATGAGGGAGGTCAGAGGGATGGACGTGAGGCAAAGACACTTTTGAATGAATTCATCAGGTGCATGCTGGTCAATTAAAAACAGCTTGAAGTTATTTATTGGCCACTGATGGTTTCTTTGCAAACAGGAACCACCAGTAGCTAATTCAATATACATGTAAAAGTACCAGTTTCATAATGAAACAGACTAAAATGACAACCTTATACTGGTACTTCCTGTTCAGGGTGAAGGTCACAATTGTCTTGATTATGTTGGGCTCTGTCAGGTTTCAAAAACGACTGCTGTAGGCAAATGGAAATAGCTCACAACAAGGCCTTTTACAAGTATGACATAATGACCCGATCAGTTATTTTGAACTAACCACACTCATTTTTGCATAATCATGACATTCGGTTCCATTCATCTATAGAAAAACAGTAGGATGTAACAGAAATGTCTTATTTCCATCATTATTTCCACATCATTTTCCACCATTTGATATTTGGCTGGCACTCTTTGCGCACCAATTCTCTGAACTTTGACAGACGTGCACAGCCACAGGTCCGTCCGGGAAATGATCTAACACTGAAACTTTCAGATGAGAGTCTTGATATGAATGTGACCATGACAATAAATGGCTCTTCTTCTCAAGGTGTATTTGTGTTATTAAACTGTAATTAGACATAAACTATGATGGTGGGATAAAATGAAGACCAGTAGACAAGTCGTTATTAATCACAAGGTTTTGTATTACAATTAAATCATAAGCTAAAATGTAATAAAAAAGTCCTCAGTGTGAATAACCATATTACAGGCTTTTGCTCCTCTTGGTAATGGATTTTTTTAGTTTTTACTGTTTACCAGATACCCTATGACCCTGTGTGCAGATCTGCATAATACCTCATTCTTGTTAGATTTGATATAAAGCATATTTCACCCTGTCAGACTCTTGGCTTGCCTGTCTGCTTCAGTGCAGTTTTCCTCTATGGTGAAACATTATAGTATTTTATTTTCTATTCTATTTAACACACTAGAAACAACAAGCTAGCGGTTTTTCTCATATGTCTTTCCTCAGCTCATAAAAGAATAAGAAAACCAAGTAAGAGACTGATTGAGTGGACTGAGGAGTATGATCAGATTTTCTCCACGAGGAAGAAAACCAAAAAGCCTCTCCAGTTGATTGGAAAGGTAAAAATCATACAAAGTAAGATCTGTTGTAACTTTTTAATTACATGTTGTTATATGCATGATACCATGGCATTGAACACTCAGTATCATTTTTCGCAGGAACACATCAAACTTTTTTTGTTTTCTCAGGCCTCCGAACCCTTAGGATCAGACAAGGACGCACATGACCACCCATCCTTGAACCTGCTTCCTGAAATTCAGACACCACCTCCTGAGGAAATTGCTCCAATAACAGCAACACCTTCTGAGCTACAAATTCCCAGCACTGAAAACACATCTTCCCATGATGCACCTGTTCTTTCCATCGACACACTAACCCCTCCCCCCGAAGCTGATCCTTCGCCGTCAGAAGGTCTTGTCACCAGTAAGAGAGTGTTTGAGTTTGGTTCTTTCCAACTTCAAAGCATTCAAAGTTAGAAAGACTGTATTATATTCTTCTTGGAAGGCTAAATATCAATACACTACATGTCCAAAAGAATGTGGACACCGTAACAAAGTACCTTTATATGTGACTGTTTAACATATCTATCCAAAACCATGGGTTTTAATCTGCTGCTACAGCAGCTTGCACTCTTCAGAGAAGGCTTTCAACAAGATTTTATGGACACTAGTGTTGTCGTCACACGGCTGCCAAGTTTCACCAAAGGTTCAGAGTGAGATTACGTGTTTTGGGGGCAGAGCGTTTGACAGAGGCCCTCTTCCCTACCCAGTTATTTTTAAAACTTAAAAACCAGTTTACTGCAAGTTTACATATTGTTCATAATTACAACAAAAGTAGAAATGAAAACAAATTGGAAAACCTGATAAAGACTAATTCAAATAAATAAAATAGATTGTTTTTGTTATAAGATTTCAATGAATACAAATGGATGTATAACTTCATCCTCAGTACAGTCTGAAAGAAAACTGGGCCTCATTAATAGGACAGGAGTTTAAATAAGGACTCAAATCAGCCCGTGGGCAGCAGTACTATGTGTGTGTGTGTGTGTGTGTGTTTTGGTTTACAAAGGGTGTTCCATGATGTAGGTGTTTGTGGCAGATTTTCATGCTTTGATATATATAGTGTTAAAATGAACACAAGAAAAAACAACAAAATCAAGAAAAAACAGCAACAAAATCCTCCTCCTGTTTCCAATCAGGAGGGAACCTTCATACTTACCTTTACCAGATGATTTTGTTTGACACTTGTAATTATCTTGTGTGGAGAGACATGTTAAACTTTTACGTTCCATTTTTCTGGGAGGTAATGGTCTTTTTATGTGGCATTTGATTGACAGGAAATGCTCCAGTGCTGGGGAAGAAGCGGAAGAGGAAACCGACTCAGAAGATACTGGAATACTCTCTGGAGACCGAGGCGACAACAGGCCCCAAGAAGAAGGTACAACGTGTTGTGCTGAGTTTGCATTTATTCGTGTGTGTGAGTGTGATGTTTGTGATACAGCTACCAGTTGACAGTCTGATGCTGTCCAGTAACCAGCTCTACAATAAATAGATCTTTGCTGAGACCATAATGTTCTGTTTTTCAAGGCTGTGGGTTTAATCTCACAGTATCAAAAGGGCAGGCAGGTTAATATCATGATTATTTCAAACTTTTACCTTGATTGATTAATTGATAATTAATTTGCACGGCATTCATTTAATGCCCCCACCAAAGGGGGCGTGTAGTTACCCTTGTCCGCCAGTACGTAACAGGAATAGTCAACATCTCAACAAACTGCTTGACAGAATTCAATGAAATCTCAGTGTTGAGTGGATTTTCATATCATTCTGCTGTTATTCAGCTGTGGTGGGGGGGATGGTCTATGCACTCCCCCTTTAGAAAAAGGTTGCTGAATAGTACAATGTAATGTAATGATGATGAACGCATAATAGCAGGGAAGATGAGAAAAAAACGCACCTTTATAAGAGTTTACTGTATTTACCACAATATCAGGAATTGGGGAAGTTTAAGAGGTTTTTGTTTTTTTCATGCTGTTAGTTTGACGGCTGTAGTTTTTGATAATGTTTCATTTGTTACAGGTCAAAACTCTGAAGAACTCATCATCTCCTGCTGCTCAGTCAGGTTTGTGAATCATCTCACATTATACTGCTATAATCATTTCATTTGCTCTTTTTTATTTTTTTAAAACGTTTTTATGTGGAATAAAAGACTGTTTCCAGTATTTGCGAACTAGAAATGAAGTCAGGAAAGCACATAACTCCACCAAGGCCACACAATCCTGCACATATATTTCTAGCTGGCCTTGTTCACACCCACTCCTCCACAAGTGCAGGCGGAATTTGCAAAAATGTGGAAAGCACCCTCTCACAATGTTACAGAAAATATAAACCTCTATCAGGAGCCAAAATGTAATGAATTCTTTCCTAGCTCATAACCCATCCTTCCACCAAGTTTAATGGAGAGTAGTCCAGTAGTTGTTGTGTAACAAACAACTAAAAAACAAACAAACATAAAACATCTCTTATACCTCTTTGCCAGAGGTAATAAAATGAAGTAAAATCTTGTGTCTGCACTTTAGAACATTTAGAAAAGGCCGGTTGAATTTGAGAAACATATATGAGAAACATATAAAACATAATTTTAAATATCCCAGAATTTAAATTAGAATTTTTTTTTAAAAATTAACATTTTCTTGCAGTGTTGAGACTTGACTAAGTCAAACCTGCTGTTTTGTCTGTGGTAACTGCTTTTCTTTCTTGCACACAGATTCTGCACCGATATCCATAAAGTTAAAGACTAAGCAGCTCACAGCATCCAGCTGTGACCAGCAACCCACCACAGAGATTTCCACCAGTACGCCCACACTCCCAGCTGAGGCAGATCCCCCTCCCAGCTCTCCTGCACCCTCCTCTCCAGCGCCCACCCCACCTGACCCCGCACAGATGGAGGCATCATCGGCAGACGTTGATGTTCCTCAAGCCGAGGACAATAAAGTTCAGGAGGTGAAAAGGGACACAGCAGAGTCAGAGGTTTGTGAAACTGTGCTTCCACTTGTTTTTTTACTTTGTCAAATGTGACATCAGGACCTACATTTATCAGCCATCTCAGAGTAAATCTGTCTTTAACTGTCTTTAAAATTTACATCCTTTCAGAAATAACTTTTTTCTTTGTATTTTAAAAAAGTTCTGCGTTCACATAGCATCCTTTTGGAAACGGCCCCCGTACAAACTGATCCGCAAGAGCGATTGAAAACGCTGTAGTCTGGATGCAAAGGGAGCAGATGGTGGTGTAACCTTTCAAAATCAACACCACAGAATAAGATCACAGTGATGCAGCAAATCTACATCGGAGGAACGGAAATAAACTCAACAGAGTCTGCAGCACAAACTAAACCAGGCAGTCCGACGTTGTTTTTGGTTGTTGTTCTGGCCATAGTAGGCTGTTTGCTGTCTGTGTGCGTGAATAAGGCTGGTAGGAACCATAGTAGGCACGTGCGGCAGTGTTGTCATCGTTTTCAATGGGTTTCAGTCCCCGAAATATAAATATAAAATGGAGCTATTTTTGAATATATACGTTAATTTTGTAACATTTATCTCCCAACACTGCGTGATCTTCCAGAAGTAATTTATCTTTAATGGTAGATTATCAGGAGGTGTAGTTGAATGGTGACAGTGGAGGGGAAAGTTCACAGTATATGCAGGCAGCTTCAAACAATGTGATTCCTCTCGATGGAGGAATGCTGAAGTTTCATGAATAACTTCCAGTTCCAGTCTGAAGGAGAGGAGGAGAGGAGGAGGAGGAAGGAGCTTTTAGCTGATGTTGGTATACTTGATAAACACAGGCCCTGGTTTATTTATTCTGAATTATTCCTTTGTCTCTTCAGGGTGACTCGTCCAGCTTAGATCACAGCTTCTCCTTCATGAAAGACGACTTGTTGCTGTGTGACGACGCGCTTTTACCTTCAAGGAAGATCATAGGGGACAGAGGAGGCCCTGCCTCCATGAAGGAGAACATATGTCAGGTGAGCTTCCACCGAGGCTCCAGTTTACTGATGGAGTCTTTAGAGGGGCACCTTTTGACCTCTTCAGAAAAGCTCTCACTTTCCTTCAAATATGAATTTTAGCAGTGAATTTGTCTTTTGGGAGGGGGGAGACAGCCTGTGACATGTCAGTGTCGTGTCTTTTATCATGTTATCCTTTGCGTATGTTAAGTAACGTCATGTATGAAATTTCACTGACAGAGTTTCCCCCATGGAGACAAAAAAAGTACCTGACCTCACCTGAGAAACACTTTCCAGCTCCTCCTGTGGGACCCAAGGATAGATTAGATATGTAATCCTTCCAGAGAGTTCAGGATCTATCTGAGGGAATATCAAACCCAATGCTTTTATTATATTGTGTTTTCTAGCAGTCTTTTTTTTATTTTGTTGCAGGTGTGTGAGAAGACGGGGGAGCTGCTGCTCTGTGAGGGTCAGTGTTGTGGAGCTTTTCACCTGCCCTGCATCTCTCTGGCTGAGGCCCCTAGAGGGAAGTTTGTCTGTCCCGAGTGCAAATCAGGTAAATCCGAGCTTAAATATTCAGTGTAACAGCAACCCAGCTGAATGAAATGAATAATGGGATATTAATCATAGAGTAAGGAACTCATATGATTTTAATTTCCCATTCTAACAATCATTTCAAAGTTATTTTGATCCCAACTGTCATCTAAGGCCTACTTACACAGAGACATGTCCTTAAGCTTTCCTTATTTACACTGAACCAAACAACTTAAGCTGCATAACTCTGCCCAATAGCAGCAAAGTGGGAGCAACAGTGATCTGACATGTAGAACAACATTGTGTGCGTGTAGCGGGGGGGGCGTGTAACATACACGTCAGGCAGCGGCATTCCTACCTCAACAATAACAATAGCCAGTGCCTGGCTTTTGTTAGCTGTGCTTATTCTGCACATGAAAGCAGAGATGCTGTGTGTGTGTAGCGTACAACACGACGTGAACAGTGGTGGATTTGTGTGAGCAACACGTTTGTGTGATGAGAAATGGATATGAATATGGTTGTTGTTGAAATAACGGAGCCTGCTCTTGACCCACATTACCAGTAGTAGAGGACATCACACTCAGCATACTCACTGAACGGTGACTCATAAACCCATGGTCAGTACGTGCACCTTATTTATTCAAGTCTACTACTGTGTGTGTTAATGTTGTCATGACAACAGATACATTACAAATATTAAAACACCACACATCACTCAGATCGCCTCCTCGTTATGTCACTGCACCTAAACGCAACAGTCCCATGATAGTCTGACCCTCAGCATGTGACTCCTGGACCATGAAATCCTGCCTCTAGAATCTGGATCACATTGGTATCGTTATTAGTTTGATAGTTAATTCTAGAAAAACTATATTTCACTAATGGTGGCTTTCGTCGCGATCTAGATCAGGAACCTTTGAAGATTAATTTGACACCAAACTGAATCACAAATTTAATATCTGTGCAGCCTTGGATGGAAAATCTGATTTTAGATCTGTTTTTATTCATTTTACACCTCGGTACTTGTGACAGTATTGAATGCAAGTTACTCGGATGCTTTTGACAATCTAACCTAAGGTATTTACTAGATGGCATATTTATGTATTTGGTGGTGTTTAGCTTATTTATTGATGTTGTTTGTATTATTTTATTTATGGAGATTTTAGGGTTGGTAGGTCAGGTTGGGGGGTGATAGCTGCTCAGATGTTAAAAATATTGTATTTGTGTTGTAATGGCTCTCATAGTGTAAATGTACAAAATACTGCTTAAAGTAGAAAGATGATGATTTCTAATTATATTTCTCTCAGGCATCCACACCTGCTTCGTATGTAAAAAGCGCAGTGAGGACGTGCGACGCTGCATGATTCCTGTCTGTGGGAAGTTTTACCACGGGGAGTGTATCGCCAACTACGCCCCGACCGCACCTGTGAACCGAGGCTTCCGCTGCTCGATCCATGTCTGTCTCACCTGCTTCATCGCCAATCCCAACAGCTCCTCCATCTCTAAAGGTGAGCTAGAGGACACTCATGTAATTTATTGTTTGCTGAGTTGTTTTAAGCACTTTCCACAATCTGTGCTTTTGCTGTGTTTGTCTATAGGTCGTTTGGTACGGTGTGTGCGCTGTCCGGTAGCCTATCATGCTACAGACCTCTGCATGGCAGCAGGCTGTGTTGTCCTCTCCAACAACAGCATCGTTTGTCCCAACCACTTCACCCCCCGCCGCGGCGTCAAGAACCACGAACACGTCAATGTCAGCTGGTGCTTCGTATGCACCGAAGGTACAGCTCGCAGAACATGTGGAGTAACTTCAGCCGGACCTGATTCTGAAGTCCCAGCCCGGGTCCAACTAAACAGTGGTCCAAATCTGTCCCAAAACTAGTAAATTAAAGTTGTTCGTTTTAGGGAAATACATATTTGCTTTTTTTGCTGAGAGTTAGATGGGAGGATTTTAGGCAGTCTTATGTCAGTAAATGCACTAGCACTAGCAGCCAGCTAACTTTGCTAAGCTTTTCTTTTTTTCTTTTTTTTACTTTGCTAAGCTTTAGCAGGAACCTTGCAACTTAAGGAATGTACTGATCCCAACCATGAACTAGCTACATAAGTTCACTTTAGTCCCCCACTAAAACTGATTTGTCATTTTTGCAGTTGAGTTTTTGTAGTATTTAAGGCAAGAGAGACAAGTGAATGAAGTGAGCATAATTGTTCAATCCACTAGATGATATTTGATCCTTAGTCTGCCAGAAAATCTTTGGTGCATAGACTCGTCAGGAAGATTGAGATCAAAGGGCATCTACCCTAAGCAGCAACGAGAGGTGGTGGTGGCGGCTTATGGCTCTGTTGAGACTGATGATTGATGAATCTGTGAAGACTAGGTGGAGATAGGGAAGAGGAGGGTGCACATAACAGCAGCAAGAAAGACCTAGAGGTACATGGACTGAGCCAGGCCAGCTGTTTACCCCTGTTTCCAGTCTTAGTTTAAGCTAAATTACCTGGCTGCTGGCTGTAGCTACATATTTACTGTAGAGGCTAAAATGCTCTGTACAGATATTACAGAACAGCAGTAACCTTAATGTTGCTCACACATACCAGTAGCTAGCTAACCTTTGCGTGCACACTTTCAAAATCTGCAGTTAAATTAATGCTGTTCTTCCTCCTGTGCTCCAGGGGGCAGTCTGCTCTGCTGTGAGTCCTGTCCTGCTGCGTTCCACAGAGAGTGTCTGAACATGGACATGCCAAAAGGCAGCTGGTACTGCAACGACTGCAAGGCTGGGAAGAAACCTCACTATAAGGACATCCTCTGGGTGAAGGTTGGGCGGTACAGGTCAGTTTGTCAGGTTAAGATTTGTCAAATACTGTGGTTCATGACCAAATACCTGCAAAACCAATGATGTCCTCAGCTGATGGACACAGATCTTGCAGAGAGAAGGATGATCCCTGCTGTACAATAAACAGGCACTTATTAAATCTTTTTTCCTCATGTTTCCTCCACTCCTGCTCTATGAAGGTGGTGGCCAGCAGAGGTCAGCCATCCCAAAACCATCCCAGAGAACATCCAGCGGATGAGGCACGATGTCGGGGAGTTTCCCGTTCACTTCTTTGGCTCCAATGATTACCTGTGGACCTACCAGGCCAGGGTCTTCCCTTACATGGATGTCGACGCCAACAGCAAAGAAAAGATGGGAAAAGGCGTTGATGCCACCTACAAGAAAGGTGGGTTCTTCTTCACCTAGGGATGTCACATTTTATTCTATAGTCAGACATTGGGTAGAGTTTTATATTCAAACTGTAATGACCTGTTCAATTTTAAGATTTCCCGTACATAAGTGCAACAAAGCATTTTATGTAGTTTGCCATGTGAGCTAACAGTGGGCTCTAAACATTGTCCTGTTGCATTACTCATTGACCGATCATCAAACTTCTCTGTTTTATTATTAGCTTCTTTTGTTTATTGGCGACGGTAGCCTGCTGTAACTTCCTGTAATTGATCCGGAAGTCCGACACATCCAGAAAAAAAGTGCTTTCACACTGTAAACGAAATGAACCATGGTTCAGGTTGATCTGGACCGAGACCACCTATTTTTGTCGGACCAAAGTCATCATTTGGCCTTTTGTTGTTGGTTGGTTGTGTCTTCAGTTTGGACCTGCTGAGATGACGTGACATTGCTGAGTTTTGTGACTCTTCATCTCCCCGTTTAGCTTTGGAGGAGGCAGCCGTGCGATTTCGTGAGCTGCAGGCAGAAAAGGAGCTTCGCCAACTTCAAGAGGACAGAAAGAACGACAGGAAGCCTCCTCCATACAAACATATAAAGGTCAGGAAAAACACTTGTGGTCTTTTTAAAAAAAAAAAATGCTGCATCCTCCAGGGTTCTTTCAGGTTTCTATTAATTTTTATAACAATTGTATTTACAAATAATGCACAGTATCATCAGGAAATAGAATACAATACAATACAATGCTTTATTCTAAATACTGTTCCTTTTACAACTTTTCTACAACAATTTCTGGTTTAAGTTTAAGAGTATGGCTACAGATACTTTAGATGGTTGAACAGATACAGATCATGTGTTTACAATGATCATGGTGGCAGATTTTCCAGATCCTGAACAGATATTTGTCTAATTTAACCAATATTCCCACAAAATGATCTCTTTAGCTAATGTTATGTCCCTCCCCTTTGGAAATCACACAAGGCCAATACCATAGATTGTAAGCTAGTTAGCCTTGTGCATGCTAATGTTTCCATTGGAGCAGACACACTGTGTAATCCTCACACTTGTGATTTGTACCATCATGGTGTGTTTATTGATTGGTTGTTTATTTATCTAGCACTGCGTATTAGTTCACCTGAAACAAAATAATGAAAAGTCTTGCTAAACTATGCTAATCTCTGATAGTTTTTAAAGATAACTAGATATGACATGAATGATAATTGTTGTTAGAGTGTGTTAAAGGTGATCAGAACTGAGTTACAAACTTTCCTCCCACCTTTCTGTCTCATTCAGTTGAATCGCCCAATAGGAAAGGTTCAGATCTTTACAGCCGACCTATCAGAGATCCCGCGCTGTAACTGCAAGGCGACAGATGAGAGCCCATGTGGGATGGACTCGGAGTGCATCAACCGCATGCTGCTGTACGAATGTCATCCGCAGGTGAAGAAGTCACTTCATCGCCCTTTCTAACTGATTTAGAGACATTTGTGTCGGGCTGTTCTTACCTAAACTCAAGGCTTTAACCAAACCTAAGAACTGTCTGGGGAGAGAAAGAACTGTGATTCACCTGATCTATTTCCCTTCACATTACCTTTTGGGAAACTACATTCTTCACGAATATTACTGTCTAAATAATGGTAATAAATAATCTTTACTACATCAAATCCTTCCTTTCTTTTCAAATGTTTGTTTTTCTGAAGCTTTTCTTCAGCAACTTTAACAGAAAAAGGGATAATTAACAGTAGTATACAATTCAGTGGTTCTCAAACTTGTTTTCTGGGGACCCGCATTTTTTAAAACGACAAACCATCGCGACCCAAATCACAATAGACCTTATAAATTGCAAGATTAAAAGAGCAAGATGGCTCTTTAACTGTTAAATGCTCCACTATGTTCACTAACTAGGCGATGAAACTTGCTATAAAGCTCTGTAGGGCACAGGGGAGCAGCAAAGTGGGCTGATAATTCTCTGTTAGTACATCACTATGAGTGACGTTCATTTGCTCATGTAATACAGACAGTGTGTTGTGATACAGCCTGGTGTGAAATATCCCTGCTAAGATACCAGACTGTTATTTCCTACATTGTAAACTTCGACCCTGTGAACTTGCAGGTTTGCCCGGCAGGTGAGCGGTGTCTCAACCAGGCGTTCACCAAGCGTCAGTACAGCCAGGTGGAGATCCTCAGAACGCTGTCTCGAGGCTGGGGGCTCCGCTGTGTCCACGACATCAAGAAGGTAACAAGAGCGCTCAGAGAGCGCATACCTCCGCCAAGGCCTCCTAGACATAATTGTTAGGGCCGGTGTCCACCAAAGCATTTTTTCCCCGAGTCCAGCATATTTGTTTAATTATTTGCATTTGTTATTTGTTAATAAAACAAACTATTCGCAATATTAGGTACTTGCAACACAAATTACTTCCACGGATACTCTGTATCATAGCAACCAAAGCGCTCTCAAGCGCCCCAGCTGGGCGTTTTCAGAAGAGCACCTGGCATTTTCAGCTAGGAAAAAACACTTTGGTGGACACACTCTTATTCCAGCACTACCAGTCCCATCTCTCACCGGATCATCACCAAAATTTAATCACCTCTACGATATACTAGGGTCCATCATTGGTGAAAAGGTCATGCAAATTCGTCCATTAGTTTTTGTGTAATCCTGCTGACAATCAAACTGAACTGATCACATAACCTCCTTGGCGGAGGTCATTAGACTGCTGTCATTCATAGTACTGGAACCACTAAACCACTGCTACTGGCACCGGTACCTTACCTATGAGGTGTGGTTGATGCTCATGATGTTTTTCTTTCAGGGTCAATTTGTGAGTGAGTATGTCGGAGAGGTGATTGACGAGGAGGAGTGCAGGTCCAGAATCAGACATGCCCAGGAGAACGACATCGGTAACTTCTACATGCTGACGCTGGACAAGGTACAGCTCAGAGCGTTCATGTGTGTGTTTAAGCCTTCAAAAGTGTCCCAGGTCCACACAGCAGTTTGTACCACTACTAAAAACTCATGCTGGTAATACATTATTTTGGCAAGGAAACAAGAAATGATTGCATCATTCCTTTGTGTTTGGAAAGAAATACACTACTCTCAAAACAGTCTGGAAAACAAGTGGTTCCTCATGGGGGATCCTGAAGTGCTCTCAGTCTAGATGAGATATGTGATCCCTCTAACAAGTCCTGGATCGACCCAGGGGTCTCCTCCCAATTCGCCACATGGGCGCCTCCAAAGGGAGCATCCTAAGCAGATGAAGCACCACTCTAGGCTCCTCCCAAATCCAGAGACATTCTCAGCTGATATTCTTCCTCTCTGAGTCAGCTGCTAACTGCTACTAGCTGCTTTTTAAATCTTCCGGATGAAGGTCACACACACAATATGTTGCCAAAATATATTAAAACCCCCCTGTCCTGTCCTATTGCCGGGATGGTTCAGAGGCAGAACCAGAAATATTCAAATAGTATAGAGATATGCCACTCACCCTCACGAGGTAGTCCAAAATGAATGAGGCTCTGTGAAGCAGAAGCCCCCAAATTAAACGTTTATATGAAATAAAAATGAAGGTCCTCCTGTTCCTCCTTTAAATATTCATTTGATTTCATTTCAAAAACGTCTGTAGACTGTGGGAGACTTTGATGAAGGATGTCAGGTTGCAATCAGTCATAAATCTTTAACTGACCAATCAGCATTCATTAGCAAAATGCTAGCGGTTTGTGGGCAAAATCGTCTTCCTAGTAAGAAAAACGAAAGAACATTGGTGTGTTTTCATTTCACCTCTGATATATAATCTATACTATATTTGCACAAACTAAAATAAAATGTTGGCTCTTTTGTCTAGAAGTGGGTGAAAATAATCATTTTAGCCATTTAGCTTCATTCACTCCCATTTATTGAGGACTGATTTTGGTACAGTGGAGTTATTAGAGAGTGAACAGGCTGCATGTAGAAGGGCTGCGACAGAACAACGATGATGCCCTTGTATTGTTTACACAGACCAGTGAGGCAGTCTACAGCTGAATCTCCACAGAAGTGACATAAGAATACAGGAATAACTTTTTTTAATTTTCATTCTTAACATGGACAATTAAGTCTGTCATCTATCTACAGGCACAAAAATACCCCAACATGTATAGTATATGAAAAAGAAGCAGTGATTTTCCAGTTGAGGGAGTTTTCTCCAGACACAGACTTGAGTGTGAGATTCCTGTTCTTCATGCTGCCTCATGTAATTTGAATTCTTCTTCCATGTGCACCTTACATGCCGCACTGAGCATGAACTTATCAGACAGACAGGTAATCCCACACAAGAAGCGAGAGAACTCTAGAATTTCTCATTGGTGTGTTTATATACGTGTGTTAGGATCGAATCATCGATGCAGGGCCGAAGGGGAACGAGGCTCGCTTCATGAACCACAGCTGTCAGCCCAACTGTGAGACGCAGAAGTGGACGGTGAACGGAGACACCAGGGTGGGACTGTTCGCTCTCGTGGATGTCGCTGCAGGTACGTTACGTCATTTAGAGCTGAAATTAAAGTTTGTTGAATCACCAACTGCTTCAGGAATCTGATTTTGAGCATCCAGATTTGAGCATCAGACACGCTCTTTACAAATTATGTGAGATACAGGTGAAGATCCTGAAAGGTGCTGCTATGGAGCAGAAGCCCCCAAATTAAACGTTTATGTGGGGGGGGGGGAATTTCTGTCAACTTTCTTCATGATTTGGATAAAATAGTTTATAACAATAATTATCAATCCATTAGATATTTTTTTACTGCTTCAATTGTTGTGAAATACCATTATTTAAGTAGTAACATTTGTAGCACTCTGGTAGCACCACAACCCACTTTATGGCATTAATAGTCCGTGGAATATCTCTGCTATTACATTATCAAAGGCTACATTTGGCTGTGAAAAACCAAGGTCCTCCTGGTCCTCCTTTAGATATTCATTTGATTTCATTTAAAAGATGTCTGTCGGCTCTCGGTGACCGTTATTTATTTATATTTCATTGATTTGCTAGCAGTTGCCCTGCAAAATCGGCTTCCTTTCAAGAAAAACGAAGGAACGTTGGTGTGTTTTCATTTCACTTCTGATATGTAATCAATACTATATTTGCACAAACTAAAATAAAATTTGGTCCTTTTTGTCTAGAAGTAGGTGAAAATAATCATTTTAGCCATCTAGCTCCATTCACTCTCATTCATTTAGGACTCCCTCACGAGCGCCCTCTAGGTGAATTGCAGCCGATTTTGGTGCAATGGAATTAATAAGGAGTGAACAGGCTGTAATGTAGAAGGGCTGTGGTAATACCACCAGAAATGGTTGAGGGCAGTGCAGCTACAATTCAAGCAAGGCACGACAAATATGTACGGAAAGGACCAAGACGAAAAAAGTGTAAAAAAAACTCCGTCCTCAAGTCTTGATGTACTTAATCGATCACCGCTGTCCATCGTTACCTCCGTTTTTGAACTTACTAGGTACATTATCAATACCTGAGTCAACTCAAACCCTACCTGAAGTTAAAATGAGGCATCTGCAGTCTGAGTTGATTAAATAAAGTGGGTGTATCTTCCAAAGATGCAGCTCCCTTTCATTCTTTGGGGGGTTCTGTCTTCAGGCACAGAGCTTACCTTCAACTACAACCTGGAGTGCTTGGGGAACGGGAAGACGGTCTGTAAATGTGGAGCACCGAACTGCAGCGGCTTCCTGGGCGTCAGGCCAAAGGTGAAGGCGGTGACACTCACATGCTCATTCTGATATATCTGTAAACCCCTGAGTGCTGGTTTCTGTGGTTGTTGGTTGAAGGGAGAGTGTAGTTATTTAATTAAAGTACCATTAAAACCTCTCCTCTCTCCAAACCAGAACAACCCTCCATCTGATGACAAAGGCCGTAAGCTGAAGAGGAGGGGCCACGGCAAGAGGAAGAACAAGGTGGTGGCGACCAAAGAACGCGAGGATGAGTGTTTCAGCTGCGGCGATGGAGGACAGATGGTTTCCTGCAAGAAACCCGGCTGTCCCAAGGTTTACCACGCTGACTGTCTCAACCTCACCAAGAGGCCTGCAGGTCGGCGGCTCTGCACAAACACAACAAATCGCCTTTTCTTTTGGTAAAACCTGTGAAACCGACATGATGAGACAGTAGTAACGTCTGTTTGATATTCATTGTAGGTCGTTGGGAGTGTCCATGGCACCAGTGCGATATATGTGCAAAAGAAGCGGCGTCCTTCTGCGAGATGTGCCCCAGTTCTTACTGCAACCAGCACCGCGAGGGCCTGCTCTTCATCTCCAAGCTGGACGGCAAGCTGTGCTGCAGTGAACACGACCCCTGTGGGCCTGAACCGCTGGAACCAGGGGAGATCCGGGAGTACACACCCGAACCCAGAGCCCTAACCTCAGGTCTGGGCATGGCCGTCATCCCCTCTGCTGCTTCTAACGGTACCACCAGTGTGAAACCGACCACCAGGAGGGTCCAGGAGAACAGCACCGGTCCTGGCATGTGTGCGTCCGAGTCACTTCCTGCTTTTTCCATCCCGGTACCCATCACTATTCCAGTCGCCCCACCGGCTGCCTCGCCTCTCCCCAGCAGCTCTGACACTCCCAGCAGTCCGCACACGTTTGACCTCCCACACTACTCTCCCATCTCCTCGTACGAGGAGGAGAGAGATGAAGAGGAGGAGCTGCTGTCGGATGTGGAGGAGGAAGTGGGCTGGCAGAAATCCGATCCTCACGAAGAGGATGGAGAGGCAGTGATGGTGGGAGTGGAGTATTTGGAGGACGACGAGGACGAGGACGAGGAGGAGGATGAGGATGAAGAGGAGTGACATACAGTGTATTATTATTCACAGTGGTGCAGGAGCTGGAGGCAGAGGAGCTGCTACAAAACAGACGACACAAGTATCCCAGTCTGTCACGTTTGTGTCCAGTAAGGAGCTGCATGTATGAGGAATATTTAGGACAAAACTAAATCAACACGTGAATAAATGAAGTTCATATATTACTAAATAAACAGCATAAATACTGTATAGATATTTACACAGACAGATATTTATTTAGTATTTATTTAGTTTTGTCCTAGTAATCTATCGTTTTCCTGGACCTTTCTGTAGAAAACGGTCCAAACACTGGTGCCGACCCCATCTTGCTTTGACCGCTACGTAGAACTTGGGCTGTGTGAACATATTTCTCTCTGATAAACTTATTTCCTCACATTCGGACCAATTTCACCTGATGGCTTGTTTTGGTCTGTCTTTCAAGTAATATTTAAGGTGTCATATACTGTATGTCAGTAGTTGGAGACAGTGTTTGCATCTACAGCGTTTAATGCTAGAGAAGACGTGATTGCTGTTTGGTAGGCATTACTCTTCAGTCTTATGTAAATGACTGACATGGTTACACTTGAATCAAACTGTGGAGGGTTGGGTTGTGCTTTCAAACATTAGCATAAAGGGAGTCACAGTCAGCCACTGTTGGACTGAAACATGCCCTTCTAGTCAGTGGTCGGTGTTTATGAAAATCATTTCAATGAATTATGGTTTTGCTGGTCACAAATGTCGTTGCCTCCATTTACTCTCCACTTCTTTGACGCCTCAGATCATTTGATGGTGCTTCAACAGCTGAGCTCAGATCAGGGGCCTCATTTATAAAGGTTGCTGCGCAGAAATAAAGTAGCGTAAACCCGCAAACGTTGGTATTTACGGAGAATTTCTATGCAGAAAAAAAGGTGTGGGTTTCTACGTGTACTTTCACCCTGCTGTAGAGCTCACGCAAAGTTTTTCAGAGACGGGAATCAGCGACACCCGATGGTTTTATCACAAAATAACGTTCAGTCAGAAGTAAAAACACATACATATTTCATAATGTATAGGCCTGCCTCTGATCATGGATATAGTCTTTATTTATTTTTCCGTTTTCTTCCGCTTGTCCGGGTCGCGGGGGCGGCAGTCTCAGCAGAGAAGCTCAAACCTCCCTCTCCCCAGCCACCTCCTCCAGCTCTTCTGGGGTTACACCAAGGCGTTCCCAAGCCAACCGAGAGATATGATCCCTCCAGTGCATCCTTGGTCGACCCCAGGGTCTCCTCCCAGTGGGACATGCCCGTGATACCTCCCCACGGAGGCGTCCAGGGGGGCATCCTAACCAAATGCCAGAACCACCTCAGCTGACTCCTCTCAATGCGGAGGAGCAGCGGCTCCACTCTCAGCCCCTCCCGAATGACTGAGCTCCTCACCCTGTCTCTAAGGGTGTGAGCCCAGACACCCTGCGTATTTGTTAGAGCCTAAATACATAAATATGTAAATGTAATTTAATGTAATTATATTGTTTGCATGCAGATATGGGTGGAATTATTTGAGGATTGCTTATGTCGTTACATTTTTAATTGAATGTCAGCGTTGTGTATCGGTCAGGAGGTGAGACTTTTCCTCTGTGTGTCAAACAGTTTCTGACTGCGGTAAAAATGTTGTTTTTGAAAAGCTAAAAACAAACAACAAATATGGACAGAAGCAGAATATTTGGTTAGATAAAAAACGCGTTCTGAATTTTAGGAACAATTACATCCATCTTTTTTCAGCATTTCTCGAAAATGTGTCAACCAACCTTGCTGATCACAGCAAGGTTGGTTGACACAACAGTGTATTATTATTCACAGTGGTGCAGGAGCTGGAGGCAGAGGAGCTGCTACAAAACAGACGACACAAGTATCCCAGTCTGTCACGTTTGTGTCCACAACAGTGACACCGTAGCTCCTTCTTCTTCCTCTCTTATTGGCTAGACAGCATGTCAGTCTACAGTATTACCCAATACCTTGACAGCTTCCCTTCAGTCTGTTTCCTTTTATTTGATATTCCACTGCTAAGCCCTCCAAACAAAACAGTTTTTTACGGTGTGACGAGAACCTCTAACTCACACTCTGCAAACTCTGCTTTCCTCTTCATCATCATCTCCATCTTTCCCTCACTGATAGTCCAACGAAGGCTCCTTAACAAGTATAAACAGTATATTCATGAGATATCTAGCACTGACCATTTATGGATGATTGTGGGACGATACTGGGAGGAGACTATACCCACACAATTCATCGCAGGTTGGGATTTATGAGAAGACTGCGTACAGGTGTGCACCGCACGGTTTTATCCATCTGAATATTTTCTTGCGCAAATACATTCTGAGGTCTGCGAGTACGGAATGTTTAAGGATGGAATCTACACTGAGTTTTATAAATGAGGCCCCAGATCATCCTCAAACATGAAAGTGCCAGATGATTGGCTGCCCGATGTCGCCTCAACACGAGTTGACACAACAAGCGACTCGAGAGAAATGTCCCTGTAACTATATTCGTGCCTGTTTACAAGTGATGTATATGTATACTCAAGGGATTTTTAAAAACGCATCACTGTGTTTATTAGAACATTTGTTTGGGTAGTTTGTGTCATATGGAATGATTTTCTTAATTTAACTGATAAGTACCATGAATTTCTCAGGTGACACAACTGGAGTATACAACATTTTACACATCCGTAGGGTTTGGGCATCGGTTGGATTTGAACAGCTCTGATTCCAATTCCGATTCTGCTTTTCAGCTCTGGTTCCTGACGATTCTCAAATCCACAGAAACTGAGACTTAACTTGAACCGATTTGACTGACTTAGGAACCGATAAGCGGAATTGAAAGTCGAATTTCTTAACGATTCCAGTGGAATTGGGAGTGTGGGAACCAGTTCAACCCTTCACATCAGTAATCAATGCTGGTGTAGAGGCACTGGTGTGGAATGGTGACTATTCACCACCCTGGCAACTTGTCTGGTGGGCTGCCCTGCGTCCAGCATGCCAATGGCATGATTACGGGTCTTGTTGCCCCAGCAGTGGCATTCTTACAGATGTCATTTTCTCCATCTTCATGCTTTTTAAAGGGGTGGGCTAATTTGGGATTCATTGGGTTAAGGCATCATAACTATTTCACTAAAAACTGTGTTGTCAAACTCCAAATAACTCACAAACATCAGTCCAATGTGACCAAAACGTATATGTTGAGATTTATCACAAAACCTGCCCTACATGAAGATGTTCAACCAGTTTTAAAAAAGAGAAAATGTTGTGTTTTAAAAAAAAATTGAGCCAAAAAATGAGTGGTGCGTTTTTAAATCCCTGGTATTTGACTGAAGCTGCAAACAGTATAATAGGAAGAATTTAACCCTTTCATGCCTAAAAGAAGTGACTCAGTGTTGGACTGAGAATTGTTTTCATGTCAGAACAGGAGAGCCACTTATTGTGTCTATCCCATCATGGCCCACTTTAACTGTCTCTTCGGTTATTTAGCAGCTCCTTAAGGTGACTGCTGCTGGTCAGACTGCTGCAATAGCACCAGGTCTGCTTTAGTGTGTATGCTGTGCTCTGTAGTCATTATTATTTATATACTGTTACGCACAAATGATCAGGAGGAAGAGTCGGGCATTAGCTTCTTGTTCCCTCATCACAGTGGCTCCATCGGGAGGAAACAATCTTGGATTGAGTGTGAGATGTTTGAAACCACGGACTTCTGCCATGATGCTTGTACTTGCAATATGTGTTCTTGCCTCATGTGTTTCACTCTGTCTTCATGCTTAATATTGTCTGTGTGTTATCTGCCAATGCCTTAGAGTGCATCTGTTTGGAAGTGTTTTTAAGGAATGGTTTGGCACCAGTAGGAGCCAAATGTTCCCACAATGCCTTTTTAAAGTTGCCCCCAACAAGCAATGTTTCATTCCAGTGTAATTATGACCTGTTCGATCTCAGCCACTGACCTGTTAATGCAGCTAGATAAATATATAAGAAGTTATGAAATATGCTTCGGTCTGGCCTCATTCTTGTTTCCTTTTGATTCATTGGTTTAATATTAAATTTTTTAATAAATTTGACAACTTATCTCATAATTACTAAGAAATAAAAAACGGATCTCGTAATTATGCGATCCTGAAAAGCCCTTTGTGCTATATTGCTACTCAGTAGGACCACTGGGACCACTGCTAGGACCACTGCATGGCCACGGAAAATAAATGTTCATCTTTGTTAGCTTGATATAACGTAGAGGCTAATGGCTAAACCTGAGTTTGAAGAATTTTTAAATTAGCATTTAGTTTAGCAGAATAATAATCAGTTTCTTCAGAGAGACTGATCAGTGTGGCAAATGCTAAATAACCTTGCTGGAGATTTGGTTCCCAAATGCTTGCAAAATGCAAGCAAAGTCTTTTTTTAAAAATCTTAATTGGCTTAATGTTTATTGTCCTGGTAAATGCCTTTTTAGGTCAGAATATAGACAGCAAAACAAACAATTCTCAGCATTTCAGAACCACATCTTTTAATGCTAGTTAGCATCACTGGATACATTGCCAAATTGTAACCAAACAAATGTTAATCCAACCCATGAGATTTGACCAGAATGACAGTCAGTAGAGTGCATACCTCCACCAAGGCCCAACAGTCCCCTTCAATTCAGTCCAGCCTAATCCAGGCACAACTGTGGCTTAAGGTGGTAAGAGCGGACATCCACTCATCAGAAGGTCGGTGGTTCAATGCCCAGTTCCCCCAGTCTACATGTCAAAGTATCCTTGAGCTAAACACTGAACCCCAAACTGCTCCCCGTACTGGCTGCTCACTGCTCCTCAGGGAAGGGTCAAATGCAGAGAACCAATTTCGCTACATTGTACCATGTATAAATGTATGTGACAAATAAAGCTTCAAAAATCAAACTCATAGCCCTGGAACCATCATTCAGTGTTACTGGATTTGTAACAGAGCCAACCATGTAAATCTGGTGGATCTACACCAAACTGCACACACACATAGATAGAAACCCCTTAAATATGGCTAATTAGTTGTTTTTTTTAAATCAAGATCCAGGCATTATTCCCTGAGAAATTAAAGAAAATGTTGCTGGAAATAACAATCTGGGAAAAAAAATAGGTAGATGCAATAATGTTAAGATTTGTGAAGACTAACATATACTTTCCAATTTTATACATATTGTCAGACAGGTTTTTTTTCACAGACAAGAACAAAAGAAAATCACTGCAAAATGTAAGTTCTGTCAGAGCTTTGAGACGTTCTTTTAACAAGTCTTTAATTCTGCAGAACATTTTTGGACGTCACACTCGTCTGTCTTCAACACCTCTCAATAAAAAGTATTGTGCGTCTAAATAAACACATGGAACATGAACACATCGAAGCAGCAACATGAAGAGAACTGATACTGAGTCTCTGCATCTTCCTGGTGCTACTATGTAAAAGGCAATAAATTATGACTGGTGTCTTGAGGTCAAATACAGATGCAGATATTGTTTTGAGAGCACTGAAATGACAGTTTGTCACACATTACAACATTTTGTTCCTGTGTTGGTAAAAACCTGTTTCTCAACACGATGAAGGGGAACTTTGCTCTTATCAGATTTCTGTAGGAGTGAAGACTGAAGGAAAATTTGTCAGTCATATTTCCATTCTTGTACTTTGCGTTTGGAATACTAAATAGAAAATTAGAACTGTCTTTAAAGTTGAATTCTTTCAGTCAGCTGAGGCCTTGCTATATAATTAGATATCTAGGCATTTCACTTATTGCCAAACTGAAATCAGTGTACTTTAATCGACAGAGTCATAATAACAATGTAACTGAAATATGTTGTCATCATAGTTTTAATTTGACCATAAATTGCAACCAGGTGCATTTATTTCCACATTGTGCAGCCCATGCTCATCGGTGTCTCTTCTCCTTATACCTTCCCATAGACTTTATATTAGGATGATGTCATAGAAACAAAACAGCTTTTCTTGGCTCTTGGAGAATTTGACAAAAATAAAACTAGCATGAAATGAACTGTGTGCAGTTTTAAGTGTCAAAGGCTCAATAGAGGCCTCTGGACTGAATAGTGGACTAAAATGCTTTTGGGCGTCATGAGGGAATTTTTCTTGTTGCGATATCACATATTGACCTATGGGGCAAAATTGTTGGTACCACATCCAGCTCTGTTAGTACATTCATGGCCTTCATTGTGGTAAAAGCTCTGGAAAGCTCATTTTGGACACAGACGCACGCACGCACGCACGCACGCACGCACGCACGCACGCACGCACGCACGCACGCACGCACGCACGCACGCACGCACGCACGCACGCACGCACGCACGCACGCACGCACGCACGCACGCACGCACGCACGCACGCACGCACGCACGCACGCACGCACGCACGCACGCACGCACGCACGCACGCACGCACGCACGCACACACGCACACACACACACACACACACACACACACACACACACACACACACACACACACACACACACACACACACACACACACACACACACACACACACACACACACAGAGCCTTTCCAATTCCTCTGTGGGTTTAAGGCCTTTATAAAAATAACAGGTATCATTTCATTCATAGACCTTTGCGAATTTAACATGGCACAAGAAAAGTTCATTTCCATCAAGTATGAGAGGGAGAAAAACAGTGTTTACATTCTTGTGCAGGACTAACACTCGGGGTTTCCACAACAAGGATAAATAGAGTTGGAGGCAAACAAAAAAAAAAAAGTGATGTAAACAAACCATTGACCCTCCTGAAGCACTGCAATCACATCAACGATAAACAGCCTCGATTATCTCTGCCAGTCTGTGTTCACTGGGATCCCTCTTTTAAACCTCCTCCCCAGCACAGGTCATCTGTAACTACAGCACAGCTTCAGACTGATGACTCTGCAGCTTTAGGTACGTTTACCTCCATCATCCAGCTCAGAGGATGCTACGGAGGAGAAGGGGCCAGCTAACAGGGGGATGGATCACAGGACATAACTGAGTGACATGTTGTTTAAATCCCTCTCCACCCAGAGACAGCGGAAGCAGTTCCTCCTTCATAAAGTCTTTGCAGCCCTCAATCCTTTATGGCACAAAAGAAAAAATATCTAACAAGGTATAAACGGTACTTGTTCTGTTCTTTTCTTGGATCCCAGTTCCAGAGTTATCTCTCACACCCATCCAGCACATCCAGGTTTTACTCCAGCCGAGGTGGAGCGGGTGAACACCTCTGTTTGCCCTCCTGTTGTTCAGCATCAGTTGTTATGGCAACAGGAGTAGAAGTACGAGTCTTTCTTCTGGCTGAGGTCGACGCCCGTTTGCTCTGCTGGAGCAGGGAAAGAGACAGAAGAATATGATTCTCTATAGAGCTGAAGGAAACGAAAGAAAGCCTCTCAGACACCGTTCGTTCGTTGACACGCTACTTGTTGATGCTACATTTCAATGACTCAAATTTTAATAATTAGTGACGTCACTCAGGTAGGTGGATTTTTGGGATTAGAAGTCATCTCCAAGACGAAAGCCGCTCACTCCACCTTTGGGTGCGGCTGTTCGATCTGCTTGTTAACCTTCGTCTTACCAATCACTACTGGTCCCTGTATCTCTGTAAGATCTCTCTCAAGATTACATGAAGAATTTGTACAACGACCTTCTGTTTGTGTGAATAAAACAGTCACCTGTCATATACTGGAAGGCAGTGCTGCTGTAATCCTCAGCGACTCTCTGGAACAACCCATCTGTCAGGCAGAGAGAGAGAGAGAATGACATAATTTGTTCACACATCATTAACGAATCCACTCACAGTCCTAAAAGCCTGATCTGACATGTGAAGAATAAATGGTCTCTTTCATAGTAAAAGCTGGTTTTATTGTCTTTGTGTGTGAGAGGTGATTACTGAGTAACACACCGATTATTATCACTGTACAAGAAGGTGAAACAACATGTTTAATCTCTGTGTATTTAACCTTGTGTTGCTGCAGCATAAAATTTTTTTTTTTAAAACAGGAGACAAACACGTATTACTGACATATTATATGGACATATCATATTTGCATATCGAGCACATCAGAGAGTGGATGAAAACAAATGACCTTTCAATTTGGTTCGGTTGATGGCTTTTCTTCTTTCACTTGAACTTTTCTGTGTGTCTTGAACCATCATTCAAAAGTCTCCTTCCTGAAGAACAAAAACTATCTGCTATGCTGGTTTCTCGGCTCTCCTCTACCAAAACAAATTTCTCTTCCTACAATTAAGCTCTGTGAGTTCGTGGGATTAAATGGGAGCAGATTTTTCAACAGACGAGTTCTAAGATAACCTCACATCCCTCAGTTGGCAGACCGTGAATAAATAAACATGGCTGTGATGGCAGCCATCGCCCAGGTTACAATGTTTTGCAGATGACTGAAGGTGTGACTCACCCACATTACTTCCTGTTTTACTGGAGGTCTCAAAATGCTGCGCCCCGATCTCTGTGAAGTCAAACCCAAACAGTGATGTTAGCCTCCTGCAGCACAGTCCACCCTCACAACACTCTCACTCTCACTTTCAAGTCGTACATCATCTCCCAGCAGCCCCAAAACCAGTTAAAACATATTTTAGGAGTGGGGTTGCTGCTCAGAGCTCAGAAGGAGGAAATCCTTTTAAATTTTAAGACTTTAAAAAAAAGTTTAAAGTTTTTACTCTAAACTACAACTACTGTATTTTATCTGAATATCACAGTAAGACAAAATGACTCAGACATTCTGTTATCGACTGTAGTTCTGGTGTCTCCGTCAGACGTGTTCACAGTTTGTAGTGACACGACTGCTCTCGCACACTGAGCCGACCGTCTCAGCTGAAGTGTCGCTGATGTCTGCCGACTCGCACCCAAACCAACCCGTGACGTCTCTGAGGAGCCACGACTAAAACTGAAGCTGTCAAAGTAAACAAACTGCTGCAAAAAACAACTATTTTACAACTTCTCAAATGTGACAACAAATTCCTTATATAGTCGATATAGAAATTAGTGCAGACATACGTTTAAATATTAGGCCAAAATAACTACATCGATCTACTGAAACACTGACAGCCATCTGCTGGTCAAAGGACAAACATCATGTGGTAATGCAGACATCTTCATACAGACGGCATGGCAGTAATGTGCAGTATCAATTACACAAAGTATCCACAACTGGTAACAGCTGACTTTTTACATGAATGTTAACATGTATGCATACCAGTAAGAAAGGCAGATTTATAACAGAGAGACGTACCTTCAGCAAAGTCCTGAGCATCGTGGTAGTCGACTTGGCGCAAGCTCCGGTCTCCTCCCAGCAGGTCGTTCTTAGTGCCGCACAGGTAGATCTTGCAGTGCTGCAGAACAAAACCCACGTCACTGAATGACACATACACAACTTTGAATTATTTCACCCCCACCAGGTCCTCTTAGACCCAACTCTATGCAATGCACAGTTACAGACACACATTTTGAGACGACAGATGCATCATTATAACACAACAGGATGTGTTCAAAGACGATGTTTGAAAGGGACAGTCATTCGTTTTATGTGTTAATCTAGAATTACCACCATGTGGTTGTATGCCTCTGCCAACCAATCAAATTACAGAGGACTGGAGGGATTTCTTAAAAAGGTAAATATAGACTAAATGGCAGAACTCTATTGACATGTTTGATTCCAGTGAATAATTCCAGTGAGAAACATGCCGTCTCTACTGAGAGCCTATTTTTTTTGCAGAGGACTGGGAGCCTTATCACATGGTGCAACGACACTCGGCTGAAGCTCTATCAACTAAACCAATGAGCCTGCTTCAAATGCTTTGAATGCTTCAAACATAGATGCTGCTGCATGAGAAACTACAGCTTCACAGACACCTTCATGCCGGCAGCACAGATGATCTATACAATCACCGTCTCAAGGTGGATTCTCGAGATTAGAGTCACCAATTCAGTATCCTACCCACCGTGAAATATGGTCACAATCTCTCCTTCTGTTCCGCAGTTATGGCAAACAGAAGCACCTTCACCTCCATCACATTTAAGTTAAGGTGAGAAAAGCACTCGTACCTCCTCACAGTTCTGCAACTCCTTCACCCAGAAACGAGCTCGCTGGAAGCTGCTTTTATCAGTCAGATCTGGGGGGAAAAAAAAAAAAAGACAAAACACAACCATGTTCAGTTACCAACAGCAGGCTGACAGTGTTTATACAAACTTTCCCTATTCTGCATACAGAACAAGAGAGATGTTAAAACAGACTGTAGAATTCACAATTAATTCACCACTTCTTACTATTTCAGTGACTTCACACAAATAACAGATGATGGAAAGGTCTGAGTAAAACGATCTAAGGTAATGAAGATGTTGAATGAAACGTGACAGCAGGGTGAGCAATTCACGGGGAAATGCCATCTGCTGTTTCATCACAGAAGAAGTTCCTCTATGTGGAACAGAGAAACTGAGACGTTGAAAACTTTAGGAAACCATCTGCTGAAAACACAAAAAAAGGGTTGGGTTTGTGGTTAATCTTTTTTCTCTTTTCTTGTCTTCACAGGGATCCGTGTATTCATCTTATCTTCAATCTGGATACTGTGTTCTGCCCTCATCATAGGACTCCTCTTTCCTTTAAATCCAGCCTAGATTCTAAGCACCGATAATTGGTGAGAATTTGACTGGTAATCAGTTTAATCTCTTCATTAAGGTCACGCCAAAAATGAGTTGGTACATGAACAGAAGCAAACGGAGTGTAGTGATCAACAGTTACCGAGCTTTTAAACCAGTGGTTCCCAACATTTTCATTTGAGGAACTCTGCAAAGCAGCATCACATGAGCTCAATTACCCTTCAGACATGTGTGCCATGAAAATCTTATAATCCTATATGTCCCCTTTGGAGGGGCATAAAAACCACACCTTTATCTGGACCTACTCCAAAATTCAGTGGTTCCAGATGCTGGTGAAAACATAACCTCCTTGGTGGAAGTAACTGAGATAAAAGTAATAAAAGTATTTATGTCATTTTAAGCATGTGCATGCATTCAAGTGTGCAAATTACAGTAAGGTGAACAAAACGAATAGACAAATGAACGTGAAAGATCTCTATCAGGTGATTAAGAACAATGCAGATTTACCGTAGCAGACTATAGCCGCCCGGGCTCCTCTGTAGTAGATTCGGCTCATAGCTTCGTAGCGCTCCGATCCAGCCGTGTCCTGAGTGACACAGAGATGAGAACAGTGAAAATCTGAGCTCCATCAATAACAGATGTACCCAGGGTGAAATGATGACACCACAATTCTAACTCCATGTCAAATGTCTCTGGCCTTGCATATCTACAGTCAACATTTCTACAACCCCCCCCCATTTAGCCTTTCAATGCTGAGTAATCCCCACTCTGACAAGCTCTGCAGCTCCTAGAAAGTTTCCCTCAGTTTGAATAAATTAAATTTACATTCATTGCTCATTTCCTGTCACATATTTCTCGTTTGCAAGTATAATCATGCAGATGATAAGAGCACACAACGATTTTCGTCACATATGTATGATAAAAGGTGCCCTCATTTATTATTTCACCCAGATTCCAAGTTTATACCATGAGATCATTTGTGCAACTGCTGACTTGACTTTGACCAAATCTCCAAGCCACACTTTGTCTATAGATTTACAATAAAATCTAACATTATTGTTCCCATGAAATTCCCAAATTTCTACCGCTCAGTGCTTATTGGAAAATTAGACAGCAAAAGCCACGGATACAAGTATTACAGGAGGATGTACAGTGGTGGCACTGCAGGGCATGTTGCAATTTTTGCAGAACACAGACTTCACATATTATCAGGTAGCCTGTAACTCACCCATATTCCCAGTGTAATCACTTTCTCTCCCACTTGGATAGGTTTGGCGACAAAAGCAGCACCGATAGTCTGTCAGGAAGCGAAAACAGGCACAGTAAGTCATCAGGCAGTCATGGATGAAATGTTGCAAGTCCATGTAAGCTCACTGTGTTGTCCTACAGTAACACGAGGCTTCTGCTCAAATCCACCCATGAACTTGTTTTTCACATACATTTTCATTGCAATTGGCTGTAAACTGATAATCAATCTTCAAATACTGCACACACATGTCAAAAATATATTGCAACACATTTTATCATTTAGTTCTAGTTTTTTTTTTTATATTAAAAACACAGGGCATATAACCATCTGATCATCCAAACGTAATCGAAAAACCACTCCACAGTTTACTTCTATTTGTATAAAACATATTTTACAGTTAAAGAAATGATAAAAGTCTGGGTTATTTTACAGTGGAAGTGTGGATTGACCTGGTATCCTCAGGGTGACAATAAGAGGATGATTTGTAAGATTTTTACAAAAACACTTGTCTAATGCAGGATCTGCTTGAAGAAACACAGTGAAATATTAGTGAATTCAAAGTTTCTCCCGGTGCTAACGCCTGTCATCCAGGCAGAAGGCGGGAAGGGAATCAGCACCAGGCTGATAAGAAAGTGAAACAGCTGACACTCACATTCTGGTACGGGCCAACCAGGAAGCGATGATGAACATATCTCTCCACCAGGCTGGTCTTCCCCACACTTTCCTTTCCCAGCATCACCACTTTGGCATCCACACGAATTGCACTCATAGTAATCGAGTTTGGAAAAGCCCCAGATGAGACCGCAGCAGAGATCAGTAGGGGGCCTTTACAATACGTTTAGTGTGCTGTGTGGGGAAAAGAAGGGATACACAACAAATAAGTGTCAACACTAATGATGTTTTAAATCCAAACAACCCTTTATGAGAAACTGAAAATCATTATTAATGTACAGAAAAACAAGGTCGAATGTGTGCTTTATTTGTTAGGAACAATCATAAACTCCAATATCTAGTTTATGAGCAATAGTACAAAAACCCCACGAATTTATCAACGTTACAGGGACCGTGAACGTTTTAGAAGCTGTGTGCTAAACTGTGTAGCTGTTTGACATATGAAACAGAAAATGCCTTGATAATGACAAATACGTTATTGTAATCAAAAATAACCAAAGCTTCAACTGAGTCATTGTAACCTTTACACACTAACGTTACTGTAACAACACTGCATTTGAAAAACAAAGCAAAATTCAACGTCATATTCTAGAATCTCACGTCACATTTTGTTCTCGTTTGACTCAACTAAGACACAACTACATCTAAGTGACAGTCCTGTAAATGTTCTCTAAAACAACTTCATAAAAACAAATGAGACGTTCCATTTAAGTACTTACATAAATATTGTTTAGTAACCTCACTGGGACAAACGTGACATGCCCACAACACCAGCCTAACATTGGCTACTCGTTATCAGGGTTAGAGAGCTCTGCTAACCTAGCTAACCACATAGAATTATTCAAAACTCACCTGGTAGCTAGCTTGACTCAACAAATCTTTCTCCGCATCTGATCTTGTCCAAACAGGAGCCAAACCTGGGCTGTCATCCGTTTCTACCAAACCTGTTTTGAAGTAACGACAATAAAAGTCATAAGGTTTGTCATCTCTGTACAACCTTTCTATGCACCGGCTGCAAATTGAATACTGAAAAGTAGCAGCTAGCTAAGAACGTCACTCCCACTGTTGCGCAATGACTGAAATTACAAGCAAGTCGTCACTTGGATAACGTTGAGACAGAGACTGACATCACTTCTAGTTCACAGTAGTTCAATTATGTTGAAAATATGTCCAGCTAGCTGACAGGAATCCACTGGCTGGATACAGGTGTTAGTAGTTTCTGATGGGACAAAATGTCCATCTAAGCTTTGTTTGTTTGGGTGGGAACCAAAGAGGCGTCGGATTTTTGTTTCCGGAACAAGGAAGTGACCAATTAAACGAGACACTCACCGGATGCATGGAACTAGAAAATATGAAAAAATAAAATAAAATAAATTGGTGACTACCTCACAAACATGATAAAGTTTTGGTTTGCTCAGTCTTCTGTGATTATAAATCGGATATGGCTAGAATCCATTTTGCCGGGCGCAGGGCTCCCAGCGTTGTTAGAAGGACAGTTATTAGAAGTTTTTTTAAATCAATTAAATAAATTGGTCATTTATTACTACTTTTAGGCTCATGGTTTAGAGTTATACATATATAACATACCTATACTAACATATATACACATACCATACATAGTACCAGTTAAACGTTTGGACATGGACACACAGCTAATTCTTTTTTTTCTTTATATATATATATATATATATTTTTTTTTTTTTAACAACCCTAACCCTATTGAGCCCCCTCGAAAATGAGATGCTCGTCTGAAGGGGCTAACCATTCAGTAAAGATGTTTACACACGGTTCCATTTCCATCATAAAACCAGAGAATCGAGGCTTCTTCACTGTGAACTTACATTTATGGATGTGAAATTTGGCAAGAAGTAAAAACAGATCAAGAAAAACAGCATTCACATCTTTGCCAGTACAATCCCAACAACCATATACATACATAATAAAAGGAAAAATCAGACAATGTTATCCTTTATAAAATTATTGACATTCTTCCATAGACAGTAAGTGGAACTACAGGACCAGAATTGATGTGAGCAAGTTTCAGGATGTGTGTTATAGAAGAGGCAATTTAAATCTATGTCTCTCTTTAACTTAGTAAGAAATGTTTTACAGAATGAAATCTGTGTGTCAGCTTAAATGAAACTTCCTTTACTTTATTTGTTAGAAGGAACTTTTGTGGTAAGGACCAAATTTTCTTCCAGTCAATATTACTAACAAAATCACTCCAATAAAGTGTCGCTGCAGGAAGAGAGACAAAATCATCCTGAAAAAGAATGTCCAAACTTCTTACTCGTATTGCACATATTGTGCATCGTGCTAGCCGTGTTTGCGGACTGCGCATGCGCAAGTACTGACCCATAATATAAGCTATTGCGCAGTAATCCACCAATTAGTTTTTTTTACTTATTACAATAAGTAAAAGTTTTTAAACTTCTTCATACTCCTTTTTGAACATGAAGAACATTTATTTGAATTATTTTGTATTGTAAATTTGATATGTATACATGTATGTATATGTATGTATGTACATGTATACATATGTATGTATTAATGTCTATGTATGTGTGTGTATATACAGTATATGTATATGTATGAGTATGTGTATGTGTGCGTATGTATATATATATATATATATATGTATGCATATTATGTCTATGTGTATATGTGTGTACATGTATGTGTGTATGCGTATATGTGTGTGTGTATATATATATATATAATTTTTGGGGGGGTATATTTGTTGATGATTATATTTGATAGTTTTGTTTTCTTGCTTATACTTTTTATTTGAATTTTATTTTAAACATGTTCAAAATAAAAAAAATTATCTATCTATCTATCTATTTAACAATCAATTATTCAGATTGAAATGCAAGAAATAATTTTTTTTTAATTATATTATATTATATTATATTATATTATATTATATTATATTAATTAGTATAAAAAATAAAATGTAAATACAAAAATATACAAATGATTATTTTATTGTGATCCTCTGCCTCTGAGGCTGCGGCTGTGATTGGTTCAGGGTTCATGAGACGTGCCAGTCCCACCCAAAATACAGACAGAGAATCCAACATGGCTGAAGCAGAGAGCAGCGAGGTAACTTCAGGCGGAATTTTTCAGGAGATCTTCACCTCCCCGCTCAACCTGACCCTGCTCAGCCTCTGCTTGTTCCTCCTGTACAAAATCTTCCGCGGGGATAAACCACCGGAGGTCGACGAGGTGGACAAACCGCTGCCTAAGCTGAAAAAGAGAGATTTCACCCTCGCAGATTTAAAGCCCTACGATGGACTGCAGGATCCGAGGATTCTCATGGCCGTCAACGGGAAAGTGTTCGACGTGACCAGAGGAAAGAAGTTCTACGGGCCTGGTAAAGTTACGTGTTCACATTAATGTGTTACAACTTGTTCTGTCCCGCTCTCGTGTTACAAACGTGTCACTAAAGGCATCTATAGCATGCTGTGGTTAGCTGTCATTTTATTGAAAGGTACAGTTCACTGGCATTAGTACCTAAAACATACTTGAAGATGACGTCACATCTCCGCTAAATGTCCGAACTCGGATCACCTTTCACAACAGCGAGGCTGCTGTTGCCTTGAAACCAGAGATCGTCTATGTAAGATGTTGAGCTCCACAGTCCTCATCGCTTCACTTTTCTCGTCTTCGTTGTTTCCGTACACATTTGTCGTGCCTTGCTTGAATTGTAGCTACACTGCCCTCAACTGTTTCTGGTGGTATTGCCACAGCCCCTCTACATTACAGCCTTATTACTTCCACTGAACTGAAATCAGCTGCAATTCTCCTGGAGGGCTCTCATGAAGGAGTCCTAAATGAATAGGAGTGAATGGAGCTAATCGGCTAAAATAATTATCACCTATTTCTGCAGAAGAAAAAAAAAAAACATAGATGTTACATTTTGAACCTCATCGCTGGCGACCCCATATACCCTGAAGCTCTTAGCGTGGACTATTTACATACTATTGGATTTTCTCTGGTTACTCATTCATAAGAACTAAACAAAAAACTTTGTTTAGCCATGCTTTCAGAAGTGCAGTGAACTGAATCAATGACCCCAGAAGCCTTTTTTCTATTCTGAAGTTTGCTTTTAATTTAATGACAATATCATATTTTTTGAGCAACATTTATATTTAAATTTTTTTTGTTCATTACTTTATGGAGCGGTGGCCAAAGATGCCATTGAAAAGCTTTTAAATCAGAGCCTTGAAGACTTTTTTTTTTATAAAAGCAAGTTTTTACTTTAAATAATTTTGCATGTCATAATACAAAAAAACAGATATCACACTGTATTGATTTGTCCCACACACCGTAGCAAACAAGCCTTGTAGATATTTAGTTTACTAATAAAAGACATGAAATGGCAACACTTTTTTTTTAAATTGACAAGGTTGAAACATAAAATATAAGTAGAAAACGTGTCACTCAATTTCCTTTTGATAAACTTATTGCTGCAGCTTTAAAACATACAATAAAACAATTACAAACATAAAGCAAAAATTCTATCTATCTGAAAGCAAAAGTAAATTCTGTCTCCCATCTCCTAAATTGGAATCAAGATACGACAAACAAACAAAATCATACATGGCAACAAACATGAACAACTATTGAATTGATAGAAGATGTCAAATTCATCTGACAGCTATAGAGCTCATATCTATTGTTTTTGTAGCAGTGAAGCTAAACCAGCGTAGGATGTTATTGGCTAAGGCACGTGTCACATGTCTCATCTGTAGTTCTCTTCCATTTCTGTAACCTGGAAACAGACATAGAGTTAGACCTCACTGTTCATATCTCATCTCAGATTGTAACCCTGCTATGTGTTTAACCTCTGGCCAACATGACAGCTAATTGTCATGTAACCTTTGTCTTTGCACTACCCTCTGACAAACCTGTTTGTTTGATTTTAAGGTATTTCACTTTGATCCACAGGCACAGAGTTTGGTATCCGACTCAAAGACATAAACTTAAACTTGTATCACTTAGGGCTTGGTGTTGTTTAAAAGTTTGGGGTTTTTGGTACCGTCTTAACACAAGCAACTGTAAAATACAGAAAGAAACAGACAACTTTATTTATCAATTTGATCCCTAAACGTGTCACTCTAAGTTTTTCAAAGACTCTTTTACTTAACTGGATAAAAATATTTAGATGTGTCATTATTTCTATTTATGTGTATTTATAGGAAATAATTTTAGTATGAGTTTTTGCGATATTCTACTTTTTTTTATTGTCGACAAATCCCTCAAATCTTCTTTCTTACTTCTCTCCCTTCTCTGTGGCACTCAGCCTACATACACATACATTTTAAATAAACCTTTCATAATTTTGTGTGTGAAAAGGCTCTGATTTTCTTCATCCGCTGGTCCCTGTTGTGGGGTTGAATATACATGTACTATGGTGGTCAAGGTTCATTGTAATGGCTAACGTGAGGTTAAGTGCACCAGTGGGGCAGTGAGGCTCTATGGGGCAGAAGAATTGAATGATTTCACTCAAAGATTCAGTAAATTGTTGGTTTTGATCTTTTCATGATAAAAAATATCAAATAATGACACAGTTTATGGTTTAGATAGCACTGTTTTGTCAAAGATCTCTCTGGCCATGTATTATTTAGAAGCATGGATGCCTTCCTTAACATCAGGCTAATAGAAAGTGCTGTATAAAATTAAAACAAAAACCAATGATCAGAATTTGGAAGTCTTGGTCCCGTTTGTTGCTCCTGCGGTTTTGCATCCACCTCACCTCTGCTCTTTGTGTCTTCACTGTCTTGCAGAGGGGCCGTATGGAGTGTTTGCAGGGAGAGATGCATCCAGAGGTCTGGCTACATTCTGCCTGGAGAAGGACGCCCTGAAAGATGAACATGACGACCTGTCCGACCTGAACGCCATGCAGCAGGAGAGCCTCTCTGAGTGGGAGGCTCAGTTCACCTGTGAGTAGAGATGTGACCCTATCGAGCTTTCACACTACAATTATGGTCCCCTAGAATAACAGTAATATATTCACTCTGCATCAGCTTTACCTGAACTACTTTCAGAGGTGGAATGTAGTAAAATGACTTTTTTTAAGGCAAACCTGACCAAGTGAATAGTGAACATTAAGATGGTAGTTTGTTTGAATCTGCAGAATAATTAATGTAATAACTACTTACAAACTGGTACAAACCGCCCTGACTTGTCTTGTGAACTGCCCCACCTCTGGAACATTAATGACACGTTCCCAGTCATGTTGCCCCAGCCGTGGCATTCTTCCCCCCTGTCTCTGTGCTTCTTCTTTTTTTATAGGCGGTAGTTAGTTTAACAAAGGGAGTCATCCTTTAGGATTGGTTTGATAAAGGCACTGTGGATATTTCTCTAAAAAATTGTCTTTTCAGATTCCAGATTTCTCACAAAAATCAGTCAAGTGTGACCTTAAGTGTTAGAAATGATCCCAAAAACTGCCCAGTCGCATAACCGCTGCTATAAAAACATCTATGGCGCTTGTTATTGCTTTGGCACGGTCTGAATTATTAGCAAGCGGCTGCTCAAATGCCACGAGGAGCTGGGTTTGCACTGTACTCATTTTTTTCTTTGTCCCACTAATGGCAACACTCGGGTGATGCCCTTTCACATGAGTTAGCGTGTTCGATGTGCTAAATCTCTGCCTGAGAGTTTGTTGTCATCGAGGCTGTAATAAATAATTTTCATATTCTCTCTGTGTTCTTCCCATCACAGTTAAGTATGACTACATCGGCAAGCTCCTGAAGCCAGGAGAAGAGCCCACAGAATACACGGACGACGAGGAAGGAAAAGACAAAAAGGCGGACTAGAAAATAAAAAGTGATGAAGAGGGAAAAATGATGGATGCCTTAATGTTTGTGTGTAACTTTGATGCCTGTTAGGTATTCTAGCATTTTTTTAGACCATCATTATCCTGGATTTTATATATTGACTCAATTCCATTTATCTGTTCACCATGTTTGGAGTTTGGATGACATCATCAGTTAACTGTAATCCATTCTGAGCTGTTGTGTGGTTAGAGTTTACATCAATTACTATCAATCAAACCAATTCCACTTTTATATGAAGCTGTTAGCGATTGTTTGTCCCGAAGATTGAGACTAATCAAAAGAAGGAGATCAGCTTTGTTCAGATCACCTCTCTTAACAGTTCATTAAATCAGTTTGCCTGCAAGATAATCAAAGCTCTCCTGTACGTTTAATTAATACAGCTGCTGTTGCATTGCAGGTTGTAAACATTCCTTTATCTGAGGTTTGGCTCAGCTCGCATTGAAAGAAATAATCTCAGGAAGAGGTTCCATTCAAAATGAAGTAAAAGTGTTGACGATCTTGGGCCAGAGGGTGGATTTAAAATGAAGTCACGGCATTTTTTAAACTGGGTCTGGTTCTCATCTGTTCTGAATATGGGTGTGGCCAACTTTATCTCCGTTATAGAACTACAGGACACACACTGATTAAAAATGTAATTGTCTTTGACTTGTATCAGCCACATCTATCAGGTATATCCTGTCTGGCATCAAGCCTTTACTTACCAGTATGTAAGCTGAGAAATGCCCATTACTCATTATTTGCCACCATCGTCCCTATAAAAATACAAGAGATTGGCCTCTTTTCAAACAGATTCAATGATAAAACCTTTTGAGTATATATGTAAATACATGAGCTGAATGTTATAATACTGTTATAATCTTGAAAAAAAAATGATATTTTGATTTAATAAAAAATATCGAAAACAAGACTTGTCAGTCTACCTCCTTTATGAGATCTCCAACTGAATATGTTTGGGTTTTTTTTTAAACAAATAACATGACCGGTTGATGGAATAAAGATTAATGAATAATACCATAATCTGAGTTGATTGAACTGACTTGCAGAACATTTAGTACCAAAGAAATCTTTTTTCAACAGACGCACAGAATACTTAATGCTTAAATTACATGCAGTAATAGATAAATACTGTGAGCTAATTCAAAAAAATGTTTTACATTTAATTGCAGCAGCCTCTATTTTCAGAAGATACACTAATTTAATTGAACTTAATGTAAAGTTATAAAATGTAAACATTCTGGATCCAGTTCATACTTATTTTCTCTTATTTTTTGGTGTGTGGTCGTTCTTCCTCGGACCAGGTGATTTAATCCCTTGGTAGTTACACTATCCTGATGGCACCTGGGCTTGTGGTTGGTGGAGCGGCCGGGGGTGGGGGCCGGGCTGGGGGCCTGGTTGGAGCTGGTTGCAGTCTCTGGTTGCATTGGTCCGGGACGAGGTCTTCAGGAGGTGCCCCCTCTTATCCGGATCAGCAAGAGGCTGTAGGTACCGGCTACCCCCTCATCTAGTTGTTCTCTGTGCCACTTCTAGATCTAGATTATGTTTGTTTTTTGTCCAAGCATTGCAGACATTATCCATGACGTTAGATGCACAAATCTTCTTCGTAAACAAATCTTCGTAATTACTCCTATTTTGCAATGGTAAAGAATTATTAAAACAAATTCTGGATCCCTATGATGATCCAGATAACCATCAAAATCTAATGGATTATTCCTTGGGTCACACCATATACATTGTCAAAAATTTCAAGTTTTCATTTTATCCCGTTAACAAACAGATAAACAACACAATGCGGCAGAAACATAACCACCTTGACAGATAATTAAAATCCACTTGACATTGAGAATGAATAGTAAATGTAATTCATAAATAATTAATCATCAAATATTATTAAATGATGATGTTATTAAATCATCTGAACCCATGTTTTAATTCAAACGAGAATTTGAATTACCTGTGTTTAGGAGATTATTATTATTGATTATTAGTATATTAGAATACCGTTATATGCCCTTTTTAATTCACTAGGCCCTGTATGAAACAAAAACATTTGCGCCCGCATAAAGCATTATATTTCGTTCAGTTGTACATTGAATCAGTATTTGAATGTCTACTGATTACTACACTATAAATATATGATTCTGACCATGAAAAGATTGTGTCAGAAGTGGGATTCGAACCCACGCCTCCATGTGGAGACCAGAAGTCCCGTTCATTCGGAAGGATTGCGTCCTTGAGTCTGGCGCCTTAGACCACTCGGCCATCCTGACACGGTGACGATGAATACGATTATGTTGAGTATATGTTTAACACCCGACAACGACCATGTTCTTTGATTGAGTCAATTGTTGTGTTTGTAACAGCAATAACCGGGTATGGATTTATGCATCTATTTCAATTCAGCAATGTCTGTAAATGTGTATTTAACTCATTTCACACTTTCATGAGTTAGTTTAAGTCTACGCATGCGCGTACTGTAACTTCCGGTTTGACGACGTGCGGCGGCCATATCACTCTTCAAGGGTAACAGAAACCACCAGGCTAAACAACATGTACCGATTTGCCAAAGCTGCAGTCAGGATCGCCGGTAAGGAAATAAGTTTGCTCATAGAAACATTTGGTGTCTGTAGATATTCAGGCCAGGTATCAGTTTAACTTCAGTCGGCAATAAGTATGACCTGTTCTCTGTGACCGCGGTAAATGCTAACGTCAACAACCCTCTGCTAACCAGCTAGCATTAGCACTCCGAACTAGAGTCGCGATATTTCTCAGAATACCGTTGATTAAATGCTCCTAATTATCTTCCGCAAGTTAAACTAGCCCGGTGTTAGTTTTTCGTTTATCTAAAAGTAACATTCGCCTTTGTATCAAGCCCAATGTTCATCGGGGTGTCGTGCGACACAGACCTGTAAAACTTATGATAACGATGAGCTCACGTTAAATAATTTGCACCCAATACTTATTGAAATATTCATTAGCAACTGAAAGTAATAGAATAACATTACTTTGTACATATGATGCCCATGAAATTAAAATGTTTGATTAAGGTCAAATAAGGACAATCTTTTCAGCTGGCTAATTATTTCATAAACATCTCTGAATGAATGTGGGCTCAATATAATCCTTGTAGTGTTTTTAGAAAACATTCGAGAATAATCATTCATCTCAAGAAATGATTTAATGATCAATAACAAAAATTGTGTTTATCTCTGCCCTTTTATGGTGATAAGCGATGCAACGGTATATATAGACATCTATTTGCATCTCACCCATCTTTTGGAACCATTTAAAATTCTGTTTTAAAAAAAAAAGATTTTAATCCAACCCTGGAATGTTATATTTTTGAGTTAAAATTCAGTTCTATTGTTGGGCTCTAAAGAGGACTGCAATATGCCATAAAAAGCAAAGTTATACTGACGTATTCCATCACATAAATGCCAGTTATAACCTGGAAGATTGTGTTTTATCATCATCCAGGTCAGGCCACGAGGCAGGTGAGACATGGATCCACCGCTCCCCCACAGGACTTCCACGCCAAGTACGGCACTAGTGTGTTGATTGGTGGAATCGTCTTCTGTACGGCTGTGTGGTCATATGTAAGTAGTGTTCAGTTTAGCCTGCTACTTTCATGCACATGTAGGACCTGATCAGACAGCTTGCTCACATTATGGGTCATAGAGGATCCCAACTCTAGCTTAAAAATGTCATATTATAAAGTTTAGAAAAGTCAGTACTACATGTAGTATAAACCTCTAGGGATTTAGCAGTGGAGGAGGAAAAAGACATTGAGATTTCTTGGATTCCAGTCACAAAAGAGAATTTACAAGTGAATGCAAATAAAGTGTTTGGAAGATGGCAAATGAATATAGATAGTGTATACTGATCAAAACCTACTGACAGAATGGATTAAGGATAACAACATTTAGCATGCTTCATGACCTGCCTGAAAATAATTTACCTTTGTGTCCAGTATGGTTTAGCTGAAATCAATAAATAGTGGGGAAAAAAGTGTTTATAAAATCAAATAATAATACTCTGAAGTCACTAGTATGTGTGAACGATGTTTAAATGGAACTGGGAACTGGGAACTGTCATTCATTCCTTGATAAAGACATTGTGTGAGCTGACAACAGACTGTACTGACTGATTCTGTTGACACCTTTCCCTGAACACATCTGCTAACTGTGCAGGGTTATTGATATGTGTGAAAAATCTGATAATGTTTCCTTATTTTACTACATTAAAAGCTTTAAATATGTTCAGAGGTATTTGGAACTTGTATGTAGAGGTATTGCTTGTATGTGCTGTCATTTAGGTTTGGACTTTTGTACAGATACTGTAGATTCTTGAGTGTCTGGCTTACGTTTGGTGTGACATTAGATTCAGAGTTGAATTCTTGGCAATAACAAGGTCTTTAAAAGTATTTTTATTTGGAGAAAACAAGTGGAATTGCACTTGGAAAAACAAGTGTCTTCTGTTTGTGCAGGTGCTGACTCAGACTGGAATCACCTGGAATTTGTCACCGGTTGGGAAGGTCATGCCGAAAGAGTGGAGAGAGGCAGAAGAAGAGGAGTGAAGAGCGGCCATGCATTCCACCTAATAAACCCTCTTGTTGTACAAATGAATTATGACTATCTCTGTTCAGACAACGAATGCCTGTGTTTATTCCAAGATGTTGCTTTGTCCAAATAAATTAAGTTTGATTCTACTGATTTTAAGCTCTGTTATATCTCTGCATAAATTAGTTATCATTTATCTTCCACAGGTGATACCCTCAAGCTATCGGTAGATTTCTGGTTCCCCAAATTGACATGTTCAAAGTCATGATAGACTTCAATTTACGTCTATTTGTAAATTCACATTCACCAATATTTCTCCCCACAGCAAGTTAGTGGAAGCAGAAGAGCCAACTCTGGTTGAGTAATTGATTTGACTTATTTTTTATGCCATTTTCTTAATCTGAAAATTAACTCCAGCTGTTGGATGGAGTTGAGTAAAAAGTACAATGTACCCTCTTAAATATAGTGAAGTTTAGAGAAGCATAGTGCACATCTAGTGGTTAAAAGTAAATATATTAAGTACTATATTTGATAACTTGGAGGTACTTAAATAATTTCATTTTCTGCTATTACAATGCTTCAGTTATAATCCAGTCATGGGATAATCATTGTTCTTAAATGGGTCATTCTGCATTATGAGTACTTGTACCTTTGGTACTTATTGATGCTAATATTTTTATGCTTAAAAGACAATCATGACTAACAGAGTATGTAAGTATTTAAATAGTACATTTAAATCCAAATTATACTGGAGTTGATAAGAGTATCTAAGTAGCAGAAAAGAGAAATACACAAGTATCTCAAAATCGCATAGTTCGTGATAAAATATACTCATCTATATGGAAGAGGATTAGGGCCAAATTAATTTTCTTTTAGAAATCTGACTTTAAAGTCAGAAATCTGTAGTCTAAACGTGGCCCTAATCCTCTTCCGTAGCTTTCCATATCAATTAAGGTTGTTTAAAAAAAATTTTATTAAAAAATTAATTGACATGAAGAAGAGTCGAGCAAGATAATCACGTCAGAGAACAGACGGCCACTCTGACCAATAGAATGTGACGCCATGCTCCCCCTTAGCCAATCAGCAGCAGGGGATGTGCTTTGTCATGCCTTGCTGACGTTCCTACAGGCTACCCGAAGGTCATTACTGTCATTCGGTAGTTAACCAGCCGAAGGAAGCGGAGGAGACCCGGCAAGGAAGGTGAAGGAAAGAACCAGCTAAACACCCAACATGTCTCTGTCTAACAAACTCACCCTTGACAAGGTGGACGTCAAGGGAAAGCGGGTCATAATGAGGTGAGTGAGTATTAGCTAGCTGCACGGCTTATTGTGATTTATTGACGCAAGCTAATGTCATCTAAGTGACATTTTGGAGATGTTTTGGTCCTCGGACCCATCCTACATGTAGTCACATAGCTTGGTACTCTCACAGTCCAGACGTGAAGCAGCAGAGGTTATGGTTAGGGATTTGTGAGGCAGTTCAGATTATTGAGCCGGGGACAGGAAGTGAACTTGTTGGTTGTCTCGTTTTCATCCATGTTACGTGCCTGTCAGGAGATGCTGCATGGATGTAACCAACTGCATCCAAGACGTAGAGTCAGACCTTTACATTTAAAATACATTAACATCGCTACAGTTATCCTTCTCATGTTGTAATAACATAGCCCTGTTCATATGTGATACTGTATTAATAATTTAAGGCAGTTCACCAGTCGTTTAGTTGTTAATAATCTGACTGCAAAACCCTTCATTCTCAAATTCTCAGTCTAGCTGGACCCTTAGTGATGTCTTCAAATAGCAGGAATACGTAATTGCAAACATCACATTTGAATAGTTTCTCTTAATTATATACATGAAAAACTAACCTATTCCTTTTAAGAGAAACTGGTTGTATTCATGTTAGCTGACTAATTACTGGTTCAGAACGAGGGCTGCTCCATAGTGGAAAATATATATATATGTCACATATAATAGTGACATTGTGATATGTATCGCAATATGACTAAATCCAAGAATGTACACCAGATGAATTGAATAGATTTGGAAAGAATGAATAATTCAAAAACTCATTGTAGGGGTTTTGACAGTTTTAAATGAAGAGTGCTACCAATCAGAGTCACGCCTGATACATAATAATAATAATAAATTAGAAATAAAATAACTAACAATCGAATCATTTCATTCAAAGTGAACTATGGTTCACGCAAGAGTTTTCTTTTTGCATCAAGCGACATAAAAGTCGTAGTTTGGCATGTTTGAGTTCATTTGTCTTGGACAGACTTGCCATTGCACGTCCTGTGATGTGACCGTTGTGCATACGTACACATTGCAATGTCAGTGCTGGAACAATATTTTGTGTAGCCCTATTCAGCACTTGTCAACTTCAGGCAACAACCTGATTTAGTGCTTTGCTCAAAGTCATCCATAAAGGTTCAGTCCCTTCCTAGTTTGTCGAAGTTCAATCTCTAGATTGTTCTTGAATGTGGAAAGTAGATTTTTTTTAAAACAATGAATGGCTTTAAGATGATATAAAATGCAGTGTTCTTATTTTACTTTTTGCCATTTGTTAACTGTATAATTCCACAGATTGTGATGGCCAATGATGATGAACACACACTTGAATTGAAACTGACACCCTCTTAAATGTCAAAGGGCCATTTTGGTTTGCCCAGCTTGGTAATGCAATGATAGGCAGCATAGGACAAGGTTCACAGGCAGCAGCAGCCCCCAGTATGGACTGCTCAGTGTAAACGGTTCAGATCCACTTAATGTTGAGCCCGTCTTCGTGCAGTGATAAACAATGAGAAAATAATTTATCTTATGACACACCCAGGGCCTGTCATAGCTTGCACTTTGTGTGGTTTATGAACTTCCAGCCTTAGACAATGCATTTTGTGTAGCTGCTGGTTCAGAAATAAAAAGGAAACACAGGACTGTGCTGTAGAGACTGAACAATGCCTGATTGTTCAGCAGCCAAATACAAAGAAATTGACTTTCTGGAGAGGCATCACACGCGTTCACTCCTTATTATAAAGCTCACTGCGCTGTCATCAAATTCATGGTTTCTTCAGTGCAAGTTACTGTTGTACAACGATTTCCTGGAGACAGAAATAATCTCTTTGGTTGAATAAATCTCAGTCAATGGAGCCGAGTAAACAGTTTGTGTGTGTCAGGAGAAGAAGTTCATGTTTTAAAGGCTATAGGCTGCTGTTAATCAAAGAAATCTCAGACATTTTTGCCATCATCACCCAAAGCCATTCAGGTAAGAAAGAAAAATCGATAACGTTATTTAAAGTTTCCTATTAGCTAACCTGTTCTTAACTCATATGAGTTTATTTCTGCCTCCAGAGCACCTCTGTGTCTGAGAAATGTCAGTGTGCGTTTGTTTGTTTGTTGGAGCAGAACATCATTGATATGCAGACCCACACTGAAAAGCAACATATGTAGAGAAATAAGAGCAGAAACCTGCTACAGCTGTGACATGCCTCTCTGTGGATGGAAGCTGTTGAGCCACTGAGTTGCTGACTGTTGGGTTTCAGGCTAAGATAGTGGATTGCTGCTGTTATATTATAGCGGTGGGTGCAGTGCTTGTGCAGGCTGATCATGCGTTTCACTGCATCTGGCCCTCAGACAGAGGGGGAGGGAGGTGGTTATGTAACTGCCTGGAGTATGAAGGCTGCAGGATGTTCTCATGAGCTGCAAGCATGCATGGCTGCAGCTGTATCAGTGGGAGGGGCAGCGTGATGCCAGTGAAAAGGCATTTTGGAGAAAAGCCTTGTGTCTGGACATGTCGGTGTAGACTGCCTTTCCAGTGATGCCTGATAATCATGCAGACACCAAAATGCAGCAACGAGTTGTTTGTTGTGTGAAAGACTGAAGAGGTGGATGTTGTTCCAAAATGGACTCAAACAGTGGATGCATTCGCTGCATTGCATTATGCCTTGCAGATCTCCCAGGACTTCCATGCCTTTGGACTGTGCCACATGCTTATTCAACATGAACTGCTAACCAAACAGTTTTGGATTAGTCAGAATAGTTGAATGGCGCTAACCTAGATTTCTGAGAAAAATTGCTCAATCATAACAGAGTTTTTGAGCTGCCAGCATTATTTCTTGAGTGAGTGGAGGGGCAGATATTAACGCCTAGATGCACAAAGTAGATGCTGGCTTTTACTTACATTGTTTTTGTCCAGAAAACTTTGCTCTACATGTTTAATTCACAGCTGGAGAAAAACACTTTTGTGATGCATTGAACATCTTATTTTTTTTATAACTTTCTGGTGATTATGTGTTTCCTATTTTAGGGTTGACTTCAATGTTCCAATGAAGGACAAGGAGATCACAAACAACCAGAGGTAAAGTCCATCTAACTCTGAAGCAGAGTAGATAGTAAATTACAATCTTCTTAGACAGCAATGTATATGCTATGCTATCTTATTTATCTTCCTTCCACACTTTATTTTATTTTTTTTTATTCTATTGAAAAGTACTTTCATTCTTAGTACTTAGTGCTTATCTCGTCTTGTCTCATCTAACTTGCTAAAAATTCATTTCACAAACAACCAAACGTTTTTCTAAACAGGTGCATGTCGTATGATAGATTTGCTCTTCCTTTGTGTTATGTGATGGGTTTTTTTTCCAGGGTCAAGGCAGCTGTTCCCAGCATACAACACTGCCTGGACAAGGGGGCCAAATCCGTGGTGCTGATGAGCCATCTGGGTCGTCCCGATGGAAACTTCATGCCTGAGAAATACTCCCTGGGGCCCATCGCCGCTGAGCTTAAGACTCTGCTGGGGAGGTTAGTTGACAGACTGAATAACTGGGCTCCTCTCTTTCACCACATTTAGTGTATTTTTTTAAGCATACAAATCAAGTGATGAACTCCCTTAGAATCCTGAAGCTTGCAGACCTGGTTGATTTGCCCATACCTGTGGTTAGCAGTGGTAACAGCAATCTTACATCATCAGCGAGAAACACCTTAATCATACACTCGATCATAATACAGTTTCATGGGATCAGAGCCTATTATTTTGTGTGTCTCTTGTCACTGAACATATTTGATCAGGATTTGATCAGGATCAGTTCATCCGATCCATTGGGCACACATCCTCTCTGGTCCTCTGTGACTCTCCAGGGACGTCACCTTCCTGAAGGACTGTGTGGGTGCAGAGGTGGAAGCTGCCTGCGCCGACCCCTCCACCGGATCAGTCATCCTGCTGGAGAACCTCCGCTTCCACATTGCCGAGGAGGGAAAAGGCAAAGACGCCTCCGGAAACAAGGTGAGTCATCCAATGGTCAGACTGAGGACTCAGGTGTTGATGTCTGACAGGATATGTTTTGGCCTTGTCTTGTTACTGCTGAGGCTCAGGAATTAATTGTTTATTCTCAACTTATTCAGTCTCAGGTGAATAAATTATCTTAAAGTTTGGAATCATGGAACATAAGCCCAGATCAGATTTTTCAATCGATGTAGCAATACTGTTTTTGTTTGCTACACGTTCCGTTGTTTCACATGAGCTAGCTGTAGTGCCCTGCGCCCTTATTATCAGTTGGGTAACCGTTTATCTGATTAGGCTGGGTGAAAATGGTCTGGTGGATTTGGTGCTTAGGATATTTTTTTATTAATTTTTTATCATTTAGATGTTCCTCAATGAAAGTTTAGAGCATTAGTTCCAATGAACCTGCTCCTCCTCCCCTGCAGTCAGTATCGACATCAACAAAGTGTCTGCAACAACTTCTCAGAAGAGCAGGAGATAGACATGGTCCTGAGTTAGGCTTTACGACAGATGATGAGAAGACATCACAACCTCTTGACGAAAGCCCTGTTAGAGTGTGTATCTGTTCCGATATGAAGAACTTTTCCATCATGTGGACAGTTTTAATCCTCTGATCGGGCTGTTAGGTGTTGAATCTGGCAGCGATGGAAACAGACTCTGCAGCCTCTGTCTAGCAGAATTCACTTAGCCACCTGGAGGAAAATGCACAGTCACTCCAGCAGCAGGGTTCCTTTGAAAGAGCTGCGTCACCCTCTGATGATGTCATGTTCAGGAGTGGTGCACTGTGTATTACTCTCACATAGAACCAGACTTTTTGTGCCCATAGCATGGACACTGGACACGATGAGTCTGTCTTATTCATTATGTGCTGAGCTGCAGATCTAAGTGTTGTTCGGTCAGAGCCGTGCTCAGACGTATGAACGTTAAACCCAGGACCTGCAGTAGATCTGCAGCTTTGACCTGCTGACATTTATCCTGAAGGTCAGCGGGTTGCCCTGGCTGGATGTGTTGCTTTTCCTGTCCTGAGAGGACTGGTTGGTATGCAGCCTGTGTGGGTTGGATTCTACTCTACTGTTGTACTGTATTAGACTGGAGCCATATTTTTAGATCATAGAGCAAATATTTCTCAGTGACCGAGTTGAAATAATCTCACTGGTTGAGTTAAACATTAACTCCAAATGATAATACTATAAAGTCTGAGAGAGACTCTATAAAGAGTTAGAATTAGAACCAATAATTGGGTTTTAACTGTATTTTTAAACTTAAATCTCTAATGAATACTGAAGGAGGACATGTAAGAAGCTGTAATTAAGCATGCACCACCATCTGACATTTGAGCAGCACTGAAGAGCTTTCTTGACCTTTTTCTGTCCTCCAGTCACGACCTTCGCCTGTTCAGGACCAGGAACCTAATCCACAATAAGGGACCCATCAGAAGCGAACACATACTTGAATAGATGCACCTAAAGGAGCTTAGTTAATGGAGGTTATTAGCTGATTTTTCTTATGCAATATTTTTCTTTTTTCCCCAACATTGTGTTATGTTTTTATTAATTGACACAAAGTGGATCAAACAGTGTTATGTCTTTAGTCTGACGGATGTCTGTCCATATGTACTGTAACAGGTTTGATACGGTGTATGGTCCATCCACATCTCCTCCTCCTCCTCCTCAAGAAACAATAGACATTCAGACATGCTTTTTAGGGGCCATAAAGGTGTTTACCTCATAATTGGTTTATTCAGTTTGCCAAATTTTTTTTTTTAAACATTTTTAGGCATATTTGGACTTGGACGATTGCTGGTCAGTGTTTCCCTGCTTACCTTTCTCCTGTCTTTTCTGCTGTTCAGACCAAGGCCTCCAAGCAGCAGACCGACTCCTTCAGGGCGTCTCTGTCCAAACTGGGAGACGTTTACATCAACGATGCCTTCGGTACGGCTCACAGAGCCCACAGGTGAGCAGGATGTCTGAAAGCAGTGGTGATTAATAGAGGATATTAGCCGTGATATCTGTGATGATGTGATGATAATATGTCTGAAGTCTGAAATAGCTGCCGTTTGTTGACTGGGTTATCCTTCATCGTCTCCTCCTCTTCCTCCCTCCCAGCTCCATGGTGGGAGTGAACCTTCCTCAGAAGGCAGCTGGTTTCCTGATGAAGAAAGAGCTTGACTACTTCGCCATGGCTCTGGAGAAACCTCAGAAACCCTTCCTCGCCATCCTGGGAGGGTGAGAAGTGTGAACAGTAAACAATGAACGGAGCTGACTCGTTTTACTGATAAACAATCCAGGGAATACAGTTTAACTGGCCATAGACATGTTTTTAGCTTTAGCCTGTCATTTTGAAGTAAACCATACCATCTGCATTCTGATTGGTTCCCTAGAAACCTTGCTTTCAATGTACAATTTTGTCTTTCGCCGACCACAAAATCTGCTGGGGAACTGACGGACAGTAGCTGGGTTTACTTGGACCCCTTTATTCCAATTAAAATCAGTTTAAAAGCTCAATCAGAATGAAGATGCCTCATATAAACACCTCATTCAGAATAAAAACGGGACGTATTTACAAGATGGTAAAGCCTACATTATTATCATGCTGCAGCTTTATTAAAAGCACCACAATAACGGCAAAAATTGCGCATGTCACACAGCTGTTCTGATTAAATGTGGTGGAGCATGTAAACACCAGATCGTATTAGATCACAACTCATGTAAACAGTTGAGACGAAACCTTCAATTGGAATGAAGAAAAGTGTTCATGAAAACCCAGCTAGTGAAGCTCATATCCCACCACCACCACCACCATTATTTGATAGTCGCTCTGCACTATTATTCCACTACTGCCCCCCCAGCCTGTAGTTGTATTAGCACCACCTTCTGGTGGTAGTACTGCATTACAAGCACAGGGAAAAACATTGTTTTTTACATTTTTTTACCTCATTGGATTTGAACAAAACCTGCTTTACAGCACCAAACAAATGTGTAGTGTTATTTCTCCAGATCAAAACACAAAAACAAAACGTCTCCCTTCTCTCCTGCAGTTCAGGTATCATCACTGAGCAGCTTCTCTACAAAACACCCAGGTGGCCACACAGGAACAGAGAGGCTGAGCTCATTATGTAATCTGTGGTGTCAAACTGCTTTCTTCAGCCCTTAGCATGGCGTTGGGGGGGGGGGGAACAGAACAAACCCTGGCAGAAGCTGCTGTAACGGTCGGTTGTTACACAAGCTGCCTGGGGTTTGGACTCATGTCAGAGTCCATGGTCACTCCCGCTCTGCGTCAAGCGGTGCAGCCAATCGGCTTCCTCCAGTTCACATAGGACAGCGACCATTAGCGTTTACTGATCTGCCAGTGAAAGCTCCACGTTCATCAGAGGAACTGTTTGAAGGCTGTAATTCTGCCTGTCAATAGTAGTAGTAGTTGTTGATCTTTCATATCTTCAGTCAGGGTTTGGTGATTGGAGTAAGACTGTTATTAATAATTGACAAAATTACAAAAACCTTTGCTATATGATCCAGGAAGTTCAGTTTGAGTAACGGACGAATGCATTTGAAGGTTTATCGGAGGCCAAATCATGACTCAACAGTTTATTATAGTATGAGAGCATTTTACTACTCTGGAAAGTTACCATGGAAGCAAATATTTTATCTTTCATTCAGAGAAATGTGAGGCAAACAGCACAGAGCAGCAAAGATTAGTCAGTTAATTGATTAGTCAATAAATGAAGATCTGAGGCTTGCAGGAACAGTGACGTCTTTTAAATCACATTTTAAAAGCATCATATTATTGGTAGCACACTTGTTTATTTCTTGTTTTTAAATGACAGAAAATTAATCGGAAACTGTTCTGATAATCGTTTTAATCATTTTTGAAGCAAAAAAGCAAAAAGTTCATGAGTTCATTTCTTCTCACTGTTTATTTTTCCTGCTTTTCTCTGTCTTATATCATAGTTTACCTGTTGATCAGATAAAACAAGTGATTTCAAACAAAAATATATGGTTTTAAAAACCCTGCTCAGACATTTTATTGTAATATCAGTGAAACCCAGGCTTGTTTTAACTCTGTGTGTTTTGTATCTGTGCTGATGTGTTCGGCCTCTCTGTCTGTGTTTCAGAGCGAAGGTGAAAGATAAGATCCAGCTGATCAAAAACATGTTGGATAAGGTCGATGAGATGATCATCGGCGGCGGCATGGCCTTCACTTTCCTCAAAGTCCTCAACAACATGGAGGTGAGGAAGACGTAGAATACAGAGAATAGAGTGTCAGTAAAAGAACATTTAATACCAGCATTGAATTATCTCTCCAATTCACTCAATCCATAGATTTAAAGTGCTATAACTCTGAATTACCCTTGAAACAACTTTAATCAACATTTTTCTATTTTCTATTATCAGTGATAATATATGAAAGGTCTATGTTTTGTTATAATCAAGATGTGACTTAACTGTTTAGTTTCTCTCTCACAGCTTTCATAATGTCACTTGTTTTTGGCAATAACACTCAGTCAGAGTGTTATTGCAGTCAGAAAATAGTCAGAAAATAGTTTCCAGGCTGCATCAGAATGAAATCCTGTCATAATTGTTTATCACCATGATGATGTCACTTAAGTCGTTTCTGACTTATTAACAAAAAAGGCGTTTTCCATGATGGCAGATCAGGATCTTTATTACGTCACCTTTCACAGATACATGACATCCATTTAATGTCTCTGAATCTAAATGATCTCATCTACATATTGATGGCAGTGTCATGTCTCTACTCTCTCTGTTACTGTGCTGTGACCCAATCCATATTGACCCCCTCTAAATACACGTTTCTCCCTTTAAATCTCCAGATATGGATTAGGATTCTTTATTTTGATTGGACTAATACTGTTATTCACAATATTGGCCAAACTTTTTTTTTTTTAAAAGGCTCAATCTCTCTTTAAAATGTTGGAGAAAGTGAGAGAGATCCAGAATCCACATCCGTATCCCAATCCGACTCAAAATGTAAAAAAGGTTTTCTGAGATGTGGAACAACAAACGTGAGAGTGATCACTTACAGAAAATGAATGAATGACATGAAGTCGGGACAGTCTTTGGGGTTTGTTTCTAGAAAGACATGCTGCTGCTCTCTTTTTTTTTAAACGTGTCATTTCTCCATCCTGTGAGGAGCACAAACTCAATTCACCTCCATCATATTGTAGTGGAGGCACAAAGTCTGAGAGACTGATAACAAATAAAACCATCCGCATGGCTGGATACTGCTGATACTGCTGACTGTGTGGAATGTGGTCCTTTGTATTTTGGGTGAACTGAGCCTTTAAACAAAGAGTTGTTGCTTCAGTTCTTTTTGTCAGAGGTGAGGTTTAGGTTTGAGTGAGATTCTCAGTCTCCAACTAAACAAAGTGGTTTCACAAGGCTGTCTGAACACCACCAAGGTTCAACATTCACATTTCCTCACATTAACGTCTTTTATTGAACCTTTTATTTCACATAGAGCAGCTTGCATTCTTTAAACGGAGGGTGTACACATGGAGGGCACTGCTGTTACACTCACTGAGTGACGTTACCGTTTAGTTCGAATGCTGGTGAAACACAAAAAACACATGTAAAATGGGAAAGCTGTTGTGTGATTGGCTGTTCAGATAAATTCAGCCTGAGATGAGATTCATCTTCATAAAGGCTGCTGGTAGCTAAAGGAAAGACAAGCAAATGGATCGCTGCAATTTTCAGAAACATCTGCAATCCAGACACTGAAACGTGGATCTGCAGTCGAGCATCTGTGGTCAACACATCCTCAAAGACCTGACCCCATTGGTCAAGAAGCTCACTGAAGGTCGACTCAACAGTGTCATTAAGTTGTACTAATGGTTTAGGATATGGCAGTGAGGTACACGGTGTGTCATCACACATCTTCACTCATTACTGCAAACATCAAGGCTGCTGCTTGAGAAAATAGAAGCTCATTGAAAAGTTAAGAGCGTCAGTGGCGCTAAACGCTAATTTAATCCTTCACTCATAGCAGAACGAGATGAGGTCATTAACGAGTGTCGGTGAAACGCCAAACAGTAGAAGAAGACATGGAGATGGTGATGGACATATGCCATTTCTGTTCCATCAGCTGTTTTTGTACAGATGAACGGAAGAGATTTTAATGATTATGCTAAATAATTAGCTAATATTATAGTTAGCTCAGATAACCACGATCAGGTGCTTATGCAACACATCACAGACTAGTTGCTAACTGCCTTAAATGTGTGGACTTAAGTTTGCCTTTCTCCTGTCTCCTCTGACAGATCGGTAACTCCCTGTTTGACAAGGAGGGAGCTGCCATCGTCAAGGACCTGATGAGCAAAGCAGAGAAGAACGGCGTCAAGATCACACTGCCTGTGGACTTTGTCACTGCTGACAAGTTTGATGAGAAAGCTGTCACCGGCTCTGCTACTGTCGCTGTTGGCATCCCCAGCGGCTGGATGGTGAGAAAAGATCTGAATCTGTGACGGAGAGATAAACCATGAGGGAAGTTCCTCTTTCTCCCTGATGCCACAAATTCATGATGGAATTAAGTTCTCTCTCTTTTTTTTTCCTTCTTTTTTTTTTTGCATTTTGGTACTTTTTTTTCTGCAGGGTTTGGACTGTGGACCAGAGAGCTCTCAGCTCTACGCCAAGGCAGTGGCCAGAGCCAGACAGATCGTGTGGAACGGCCCAGTTGGTGTGTTTGAGTGGGACAACTTTGCCAAGGGGACAAAGAACCTGATGGACAATGTGGTCGAGGCGACCAAATCAGGCTGCATCACAATTATTGGTAAGAAAGACATTAGGGGAGCGTTTGTATTTTTTTTATTTGTTTGTTTGTAACTGTGTTGTTAAGTTGGTTGGTGCACCAGTCATTCTGTATTTTGGTCCAGAATACTGTTAGTGTGTTGGGATGCTAACGGTCATTATTTCAGTCCCAGTTTACAATTGGAAACAAAATTATTCCACCTCCATTGTATACTGGGTTTATTGGTAAAGTGTACTATTTATCAGCTGTTTGCAATAATCTAATCAAACAAGAACAGTTTAAATAGCTCAGTACAACAGATATTATCCAACACAAAATGCTACTTTTACTGAATACTGCAGTCTCAGAATGACTCAACCCTTAATGACAGTCGTCTCTCGCAGCGTTCCTAGGAATCTTAGCCCATTCCTCATATGCGAAGGCCTCCCGTCTGGAATATTCCTGGGTTTATGTGCTGCAACCAGGAGGCTATTCAGGGGGTTGAATAATTTTGAGACCGCAGTTGTCAATAAAAGATGCATTTTTATGTTGAATGTCTTCAAGAAGCATAAAGTCTGTCGTATTGATCTGTTTAAACTGGTCTTGTGTGATGAGGTCACTGCTAACAGCTGCTAAATAGTATATTTTGCCAATAGCATAATATAAAAAGTGGTTTAAATAAAACGTGGTTTAAATAATTTTGCTTCCAGCTGTAGATGGGGCACAGGTACATTTTGAGAAGTACTGTAGTGGTCAGTTAGCATCAACACCTGTATCGCCCACTGGGGGTCAGCACTAAACTGTCACACATATATTTACTGAGTAGCCTCACTATGCCATCTCCACCAATGGGATGATGTTCTCTGTCCGGTCGGTTTGCCTCTTTGTCAGCAGGGTTATGGAAAAACGGCTGAAATGAAACTGTGGGATGAATACAGTATCTAAAAATTTTTTTTTTTAACACTCACCCGATGGCTACGTTTTTAGCCTCTGGTCTGACCTCACATCCTGTTCGCTGTTATTGGCTGGATGCTACAGGCCCACTATCTAAAGGCTGATGCACTGAAGCATTTTGCACTTTGACCTGTTTTCATGATGCTGATGAAGAGCTGAGTGAAATGTGTTGGATCCAGTTGTACGTAGCGATGGAACATCATGAGTCGCTCATGTCTGGGTACTTTTATTTTGATTGGTCTATTTTTTATGACATTGGCTGAAATATTCACAAATGCCACAAAATCCACTCCTACACAAATTTTCATCAAAATCCACTCACAACTTTTGAAGCCATCTTTGGACAAGTTAATCAGCCTGTTTGGATGTGTTCGTGTTTTTGTCCAGGTGGGGGCGACACTGCAACCTGCTGTGCCAAGTGGAACACAGAGGATAAGGTCAGCCATGTGAGCACAGGAGGTGGTGCCAGCCTGGAGCTGCTGGAGGGTGAGTTCCAGAAACATGATTCGTCCACATGAGGACAAAGAACCAATCAAATCACCTTAAATGATCTCAGATCACCTGGGTGTTTGTCCTGAGGTCTGATGATGAGATGCTGTCTCTCTCTGTGTCCTCAGGTAAAGTCCTGCCTGGTGTGGAGGCACTGAGCAGCGCCTAAAACCTCCAGCCTGCTGGTGTGTGTGAGGGGCGTTGCTACTAAAACCTCCTCAGTGTGCAGAAAACAACCCTCACCTGCTTCACCTACCAGCTGTTGAATCAACGCTGTCTCCATTAAGTAGAGCGTCTGCCTTACTTCAACATCTGCTGAACATAGGAGTCCCATCGATAGCTGATGACCTCATTAAGACTAAAGGTTAAATGTCTTATTAAAGGGGGTGGTTGTTTTTTGCTCATGGATGACTGAATACAGCAGATATGATGCTGGTGTCACCCTAAGGTTTAACATGAGTTTCTAAAACGTGTCAGGATCTCTGCTGTGATCTGCTTCATTCACCCCTCAGAAACTTAAACACTGGCTTGTGTGTGTATGATTGTGTAAACCGCTGCATCACTTTTGCATAGCTTTCCTGGCAACGTCACTGCACCACCATAGTATGTATACAGTAAGTATATGTGTATAGAAAGGGTTCATGTGGTAACTAACGTCTTCTCTGGTTGTTGGCCTTGTTGGATAATAAAACCGTCTCTGTGTAAGAAAAACGTGTCCTTGACTGTTTCCTGTTTCTTCAGGGTTTTGAATCACTCATGATGCAGTAGGGTCATGATGCAGGGTTTGAGACAATCACCTATTGATGCACAGAAACTAATATGATTATTAACTTTTTTTTTTTTTTTTCAAGCTACAACAAATATTTGCAGCTCCTTGGAAGTGGAAAAAAGTGATTTTGTCCTTTGTAAAAATACAAATAAACATGTCTCAGAAGGTGCTCACTTCTGTTTCTGTATATTAGTTATCTAAGATCTTAACATACATTAGAAAGCTGGAGCTTTCTTAAATTTGATGTTTATTTTTTATTCATAGGGATGCATAATATTGGAGTGCCTCTGGTATCTGCCCCCAACTATTTTAAAATGAAATATGAAATAAGCTGACACTTCAACCATGAGCTCAGTACGTGAAGTGTAGAGTTATAATATGCATACATCTGCATACAGAGTATATTTGCTTTGTGGTAGTTCTTCCATCAGTGGAATGAAAATGTTTGGCTGAAGGAGCTGAAGTGAGAATTAACTGGAAATCTGTAATCATGTGGACCATTTAATAAGCTTCCTACTTAATACATGAAGCTCACAAATATTTTCTGTTTTGACACCAAAATAACTTTTTTGTTTGCAAAAGTTTGTCTCTCTTATGTTTTAATACACAGCTGCACATCACACATAGTTGAAATAAAGAAAACAACTTTAATGCTGATGTTTTATTTTGTCCTCATCTGGTCCAGTCCCTGTTTTCATTCTCATAATCTGGCTCACCTGTCACAACAGTTTGGATGAAAGGTTAATATATGAGCCTTGAAATACAGAACATGTCAGAGGTTAATACAGAGGTTATAAACTTTAACTTGGAATAATGTTTCAGTCAGCACCATCAGACCGGTGGCTGACCCTATTATCACTGGTTTGGTTAAGGTTAGGGAACCATGGTCAGAGTTAGATGAAGCCAACAGTGACTGAAGCCAACAGTTGTTGTGTCATAAATGTGTTTCAAATGTCTTTTAATGAAAGCTGGAGTCTGCTGTGATTTCAAACTGCACATGTACATTTATATACTTATAATGGTAATGCTGCATGGCTCCAGTCTCCTGGTCGTTCTGGCAGCTTGTAAATGTTACATGTTTTAATTTGGTTCTTTTTTTTCAAACAGATTTTAATGTGTTATTAAGTTAAAGTCATTTTAAAAAGTAAAAAGAACTTTCACATTTCACTCAGTTAAAATTAGTCAGAAAAAATTAAGTGCAACTCAATTTCCACAGGCTGTCCTGTCTGCACATGTGTAGACACAGATTTCTTTACACTCTGGTTAGAAGTTTGGCAGCATGATGGAGTGGTGGTTAGCATTATCACCAACCAACCAATAAACCAATTAACCAACCAACCAACCAATTAACCAACCTACTAACCAACCAATTCACCAACCAACCAACCAAGCAATTAACCTACCAACCAACAAACCGATCTAATAATTGATTATTCGACTAAAAGTTGCAGCTCTGTTAGGTTTAATCAGTCCTGCTCAGGTAGGCTACAAAAACTATACCTGACTAGAATAGGAAACCAAATAGAACACACTTTTTTTTATAAATATACTATATAAAAATATTAATGACACTCACATTCTTCTTGCTCCTTCACAACTTTGTTGAGGAACTGAGAGTTCTCGTAGTCGTCCTCGTCTGTTTAATGAAACAGTGAGTCCAGCTTTAGTGTCTGATATTATCTTTCACATCACATCAGCTTCATATATGATGCACTATTGTTGTGAGAAACCTTTCATGTCAAATCAATATTGATTTAACGTACCATCTTTTATTGACGACAATGAGATGTTTGCATAGACGCCTGGAGTCTGAGCTATAAAAACATAGCAGAAGCATGTGATTCTAATGCATTCACTTTATTTTGTACACTATATTTAAGAAGAAAATACTCACCAGCTGTTTTAGTCTGCTCATTTTCATGCACTGCGAATGGGAGTGGAGCTCTGTAAAACAACACACACATATTCATTGTTGTTCATTTGGTTATTTCTTTGGTTATTTGGCTATTTCTCTAAAAATCGTGTTTTCAGACTCAGAACTTTTCACAAAAATCCATCAAGTGTGATCAAACCTCTTATGTTGAGAATTATCACAAAACCTGGCCTACATTTCAATGAACAGCCAGTGTCAGAATAAAGAAAAGGTTTTCTCAATTTGAGAAATTTGTGTACATGTCTTTTATTTTCAATGAGAGGTGAATGAAAAGAGCTTTAATACTTACACATAAATATCTTCCGTACTTCTTTCTTGACCTGCACCATGCAGCAGCAAAGTATGGAACCATTTACATCAGGTGAAACAGGTAAGTTAGTCATAATAGTCAATATGTTTATTGTGCATTATGTATGTAGACTTACCATCTTTAAAATTTTCATAGACTGACTGTTCATCTGTTGTGGCTGTAATTTAAGGTGATGTATCAGCTCACGTTAGAGTCACAGAGAAAAAGAGACTCGACTGTTGTTATTCTTGGTTTTAAAATTGAAAAAACACAATCAGCTCACCTGGTGAAAAGTCATCATACGTTTCACTGGGAAAAGCAAATCATATTTATGTATTAATGGTAGAAAAAAATGCCTGAAAAGCTCATTATCACCACATTGTATCTCCACTGTCTCATTCATGCACTAATATAAATGTAAAAACTACTTAAGGAGGGGTTGTGTGCTGGAACTAATCACACAGTGAGTGTGTGCAGTTTCCATGTCTGGTACAGAGACTCAAACCAAAAACCTGCTGGGGATGCTGCACACAGCTGATGGGTGGATGGATTCACTGTTGTTTGTGAATAAATTGTTTTTATATGTTTTTACAATTCTGTTTGTATGTGGATTCAACAAAGGAGACAAAATGTCCCAATTAAAGACGGACCCTCCCACTCAGGCCCCCGCCTCGCTACCAAACACCTGCATTTTCTTGTGTTATGCACACTGCACAAAGCTTTACAATCTCACTTCCTGTGTCCACTATGTGGCACTAGTGAACAGCTACGTTCGATAACACCAGGAAAATCTAACAGAGGTCAAATGATGTTTGTAACATGAGACATGGTTCCTGTTGCCAGCAGGTGGCGCTATGAGTATAACTGAACACAAACGTGAAGTTTGGGGCAGATGAGACGGTGGACAGTGGAGTTATGACAACTTGGCAAAACATTGAAATTCACTGCACCACCACCGCTACATCTTTAAACATAAACTCGGGATTTAAAAAATAATCTGTAAGGTAAAGATTGTACTTTTCCAAATGAAAGGCCAGGAAAACCTCAGGGTGGAGTTTGTTAAAGTACAACATGTGTAAATGGAAAATGTGGGCTCAAAATTCAAAATGACTGACTTCCTGTTGGGTTTATGTTATGGCTCCAAGTCATTCTTCTGTAGGTCTAGGTCTGATACAGACGCCTACTGAATTTGTACATGTGCATGACATTTTCAGCGGGGGCTGCAAGCCATTTTGCCACGCCCATCACCAAAACCAATAAAGCACGAAAATGTTAACCACTACTGATGACAGTGCAAAGTTTTCAGCAGGTTTAGGCCCTCAAAGATGTTCTTCATTTATATCACATATCTGTGATATTTGAGGTGCTGTTTTTAAACAATGTTTGACACAGACACTTTTTACAATATAATGAAACAAGAATTAATTTAAAAAAAATCTATCCTTTTCATAATAACATTTGTGTTGCAAAAGATTCTGACTGGAAGCTGCGTTTACATGTTTGATTAGCCAATGCAGTGTGTTACTCCATGATGTGTCATCACAAAAGTTGAGTTCAGCAAGAGTCAAAACATGAGACTCAAACTTGGCCTCTGACCGCATTAAGACTGAGAGACAAATTTAAGACAATCTAAAGGGCAGAAGATATCTAGATTTTATTTTTTCATCCATTATTGACCATCAGCTCTTTTTTTTTTTATTTCAAAATGGGTAAAAAATATGCAAGTCATTGTAGTAATTATTCATTTAATGTTGTCATCTTTAGATAATGAAATAATTAACACATTTTCATGACAACACAAGATCTGTTATCTCGAGATCACAAAATATCTCATCATTTTGAGATAATAGCATTGAATAAATAACTGCCACTGTGACGGCTTTAGGCTTCTATAAGAAGCAGATTAGATCAGTGGTTCCCAAAATCTTCACCCACCGACCCCCAAAATAACGGTGCCAGAGACTCAAAATGCCCACTATCCCCAACGGTTCCTTCAAATACATACACAATTACAGTAAATTGTCTAATAACAGCGTTGATGTGTGTCCTTATATACATACACTGTGGTTGAAGTTATCGTATTGGCTCTGGTGACTGAAAAACAGAAGCGTCAAAGTTAGTTCAGCATGTCTATAAAACGTGAATAATGAATAGTGATGTGTATAAATCCTCACCTGTCGTCAGATACATGATCTGACGTTAATAACATTACCTGTTTTTGACCGTGTCACAGCAAAAATGCTTCCTCCATGTTGGCTGTCAACAGAGTATTTTAATGTCAACATTTTTAAGTAACTGAAATATGTTTTGTTAAATATCAACTTTAACAAAACATAACTTTACAGCTTTATTTTCTCTTACACGTTTACGTTTATACGTTAACCTGGGGGCTTATTTGTGATCTGTCTCTTCCTTTGTCTCATTCTAACCTTTAAAAAAATCTACATGAGTTCAAAACTAACTGCCTACATGTCTGGAAAATGTGAAATAATTAGTTAACACTCACAATGTCTGTGGGTTGTATATGTAATTCTCCTCATGAATGATCTCTGCAAGACACAAACACACACACACACACACACACACACACACACACACACACACACACACACACACACACACACACACACAGTAAGATGGTGGAATGTGATCATTTCAACCTACCGTAATACTTTGACATCAGCTGCCAATCAAAGGTTTAGTTTCAACATTAAGACTCATCCAACAAACTCAATCAGTGCTTTTTATGGTGGATTTATAGTTTACAGTGGAAATGTCTTTATTTATCTGTGGGCAGTATAGGTGACCCTTTAAAAATACAACTGAATAATATAATGCAGAATAAAAGTCCTCTTGTACTACAGCTGCTCCAATCATTACTGTTATTACCTCTGCCAAGGAGGTAATAACAGAGTTTGATTGTTTGTTTGTCTGTTAGCAAGATTACAAAAACATTTATTTTCATAACAGTTTCTGGGGAAGGTATGGTCCAAGGAACAATTCATTAGATTTTGGTGGTGGATCATCATCTGGATCCAGGATTTCTTTTAAGGGATTCTTTACCATTAAGGGATAGGGGCAATTACAAGAGTTTCTCTTCTGGTGATCCAGAATGTTTACATTTATACATCTAATGGAAAATGGACTGTTTTGGGATAAATAATAATGAATAATGCTACAGACTTAAACTAGGATTCAAGTGTAGCTGAAACTGTGCTGATTCAGTTTGGTGTCAAATTTGACAAATCTTCAAAAGTGGAAGAAAACCATGATCAGTGAAATATGATTTTTCTAACATAACTATCAAACTAATTATGATGTGATTCCAGATTCTAGTGGTGGGTTTTCATATGAGGGTCAAACTACAGTCCCAAAGTGATGCCTTTAAATTATTTCTTTTGTCCAATAAACAATCCAAAACCCAAAGACTCTTCATTTACCATCATAAATGACAAAGAAATGCAGTGAAACCAGCAAATGTTTGACTATTTTGCTTAAAAATGACAGCAAAAATGCTGTAATTAAGGGTGACATCTGCACACGTTGTTACATACAGAGTCTTTTCATTGTGTCAAGTGTCCCTATGACATATCATCATATAGAATGAACTGTTCTTATCTATCACCGTGACTATAGAGTCTGAAAGGTTCACTTACGGGATTTCCTTTTGCATCGCAGGCAGAGAAGAGACAGCAGACTCAGAGACGACACTGACACAGCAGTCAGGACTGCAGCCAGCAGACTGGAGCTTCCTATCATACCTAAAAGGCCCACAAAAGGCAGAAATAATCAATTGCGATGGGTCCCTTCTCAAAGCAGACTGACATGGCCACTGTACAGACGAATAAGGGTTGTTAAGATTATATTATTGCAGGCTCTGTCATGGTTGAAGTAGCTGGTGTTTTCCTGTTAACAAGACTGAGTGAACCACAGGATGTGGTTGGCCAAAACAAAACTGAAGTATACTTTGTCGTTAGTGGATGGAACTTCAACATGAACATGGAGGTTGTCTTCTCAACCTAATGGTTATCTCTGACACCCTTAAGTTCTGGTTTGAAATGAGAATTAGGCTCTTGACTGAAACCAGGACCTTAACACTGGTGCTTTAAAACTCTGGTTTCATTATGTCTATGTCTTCTGTAGTCACCATTCTCTGTCAGACAGCATTATATTAGTCTCTCTATATAGTTTGTTATATTCATGCTACTCTCTACATTCATATGGATTTCTGTTCCTCCTGCAGGGAAACACAGCTTCATGGCATGGATGCTGTGCTTCTGTTGCTGTGCAGTATTTGGCTCCTGTATTTTAACCCTGTATTAAAATACTGACGTATGTCAGTACAAGAAAGACCAGAGGTCAGTAAATGAGGAGGTATCCTAGCAACTATGAGGGAATTGATTTACACTTTATCCACCCGTCCAGTGTTTATAAGTGCTGGAAAAGTCTCCAGTTCATCACTGGGCCAACGCAGAGAGACAAAGAACAATTCTCTTCCACGGGCAATTTAGAGTCACCAGTTCATCTATGTTTCATGTTTTTAAACAGGTTTTCCTTGTCTTTCAATGTTTAAAAAAAAAAAAATCCTGAATCCGCATTTTTCATCAATTAAGCTGCTAGTTGAGAAAAATACTTATAAGCTATACAGCAATGGTTCGACATGTTTTATATGCACAAGCATAATCATCTAAGAAATTGATCACTGCAAATATTTGTAGTGATGTTAACATTTTAAGTGACTCTGAAATGCAGTCAAATTAAACTAAGTAATAGTCAAGTACTCCAAAGCTGTTTTAATGCAGCATTCAAGTGAATACAGGTTACAGATATTTTCCATCACTTATTATTCTTATTTTGTCCATTCCCTCTTATTAAGTCAACACTGTGTTCTTTTAAATCTCACTCACTCACAGATGTGTTGATATGTGGCTCCTCTGACCTTCAGTGTTCGAGGTCTTACGTTCTCCTCGGGTTTCAGACAGTACCAGCAGTAAAAGCTGTGCTTCCTCTTTCTACCTCTCATCACGTGTCACAATCAGGACAGAGGAGACCTCCCTAAAGTATGCATGGTTTGAAACATGTCACTCTGATCCACTGCGTGTGCTGTGTGGTAAAACCGCTGCTAAACAGCGGTTTTAAAATCCCCCGCCACAAACAAAGCAAGGAGGGGGATATATGTTTGGTTTCCAGACCATAACGCAAAAACTATTTATTAATTTTTTATGAAACCTTTTACACGTACCAATAAAGTACTGAAGTGATGCCTTTTGCTATTTAGGAATTTTGGCTGTTTTTCTTTTTTCCATTTCCATGGTTACAAGTTGGGCTTAAGCTCACTCTGGTGGTTGGGTTTCTTTCTGGAGCAGATCTCAAATACTAGTCACTACTGTCAAACAAAACTTCTAAACTCAACAACCAAGAACTCAAGTGGTTCCTTTTGCAGTTTAAGAAGTATTGTAATTTCTATTTTTGTTTGTCTCCATGGTTACAATTTGACCTTAGGTTCATTCTGTGAGTGGGATATGTCTGGGATGAGGGTTTCAAGGGCATATCTCAAAAACCTTTTTCACAAAACTTTATGTATATGTACTGTAGATGTACCTTTTGGTATTTTGGGCATTTTAATTTGAATTATTTTTTCCCCCTCACATATACAATTAATAACAATTGCAATTTATGGAGACAATTTAACTAACTACTTTCTAACTGTCTTGCTTCAATAAAATTCACCTGTTGAGGTGTGAGTATTTCATGCTTGTTGATATTTCACTTGTGCGGAGGAAGTTTAGGGAATAAAGTCAGAATTCTGAGATTAAAATCAGAGTTCTGACTTTTTCTCCTGACTTTAAAAACCAAAAATATTTTTTCAGACTTCTGTTTTTAAAGTCAGAATTCTAAAAAAAAATGTTTAATGTGGCCCTAATCCTCTTTCATACACTTGGAAATTTGGTTTCCAACATACAATTTACACAAATGTAAAATTAAAAAGATTTGCATATTTGTGTATTATTGTGGATTTATCTCTTAAACTGAGACAGAATGTACTTTTTATTTCAAATAACTTAAAACATGTCTTAAGGAGATTTTTGAGCAAATCAGATATGACCAATGACTATTCATCCTCACACTGAATATCTCAACAGCAAGATGATCATTTTAAAATACATTTCTTATTATATTACTATAATAATAATATAATATTTAAACGTATGTGTTATATATATATAACACATATATATATAATATAATATTATATGTTATAATATATTATATTATATGTTATAATATATATAATATTATTTTATTAAAATATGTATATTATGTCACCCATTTTAACTTGTTGTGCCACTTGTGATCAAAAACATTTGAACATTTTCCATATGAGACACGAATTTTTATCATAAAGTGATTTTATCCCCTCGCGACCAAAAGCAATCGACGTGATGACGACGTGCGTGTCTGTCACGTCACAGCGCGTCTGACCGAAGGCTGCACGAGCTCCTTGCGAGCTGCTAACCTCATACTTTGTATTACGGTAAACCTGTAGGCTTTTAACACATTTATAACTGAAGACGGATTATCTCTACTTCCGCTTTCGCTCTGAGAGCGACGTTGTTCACGCGCGCGCCCCACCATCCGCGCCTGCGTTGTTGTTGTTGTTTTTATTAATACTCGCGCGCTGTCGCTCGTGCTATCTTCGTCAGTTTTGAGTTGGCTCGCCGCGCGCATGCAGGAGAATGGCTCGAGCGGTTCCTACGGTTCGGACGGCTGCAGCAGGGATCGCCAGTCTCTGTCCTTCAGCCCGCTGCCCGCCGCTACTACACGGGTAAGGAGGTTCATTCAGGAGAGACGGACGCTGCCTCTGCCCAGAGTGATGGTGGTATTCTCGGCCGCAAGTGACACCGAGAAACCGAGCGATGCCATGTCCAGCTCGGACTCTGCGGAGGACGATTTTCGAAAGTCGGCCTCCCCAGCACCGAACTTCACAGTGAGCAAGCCGCTCCGCTCCTCGCAAAACACCCAGGAGCAGGAGGTAGGCCGCTTTACCGGCTGTTTGACTCACAGCTAGCAAACTCCAAAACACAGAGATAAAATATTTTTCCTATTAACATACAGCCAGAACATTAAGTCACTGCCGTAGTCTCTGTGTTTCCATGTAACTTATGCCCAATACATAATATCAGCACCAAATTACGACATTATGGCTGCTTTATGGCTGCATAAGGAGTGAGTATGTGATGTGTGCTGCCTGTTGATGGGTCCATAGGTCTACAGCAGATTAATCCTCTTATTTCCAGGTAGGACAGTAAGTCTGCTCAGAGCCACACGTGTCTCCTCACATGCTGCTCTAGGCTCTTTGAATAATCCAAAGAGGTATAAAATGAACATTTTTATTAAAATTCAGATTGTTCTGGTTATTGACTGGATACAGCCCATTAATCAACTACAACTTATGGACCATTTATTGATAAATACATTCAGTTGGAAGCAAAATTATTCAACCCCCTTTGGATTTTAGGTTTAGTGGCAATATATACTATTTTTCAGTTTGCAATAACCAAATCAAACGAAAACAGTTTTCTCATTTTCCACATCCAATGCAAAATGCTACTATTAAGGACATCTGCAGTCTCAAAACTATTCAACCCCCCTGAATATCATCCCTCATAAGAGACACATTTGCTGATGTAGTTAAAACACTGTGTCAGCCTTCATAGACTTACTTAAGCAGTAGAGTTAAGGCCTACATTTACATCAGGGCTCCATGTCCTAACTCCAAGACGTTCACCACCGCTGACCCAAAAGCACCAGACAAGTGGGCTCCAGTAGCTCAGAACCATCTAGATAAGACCCAGAAGTTTTAGGATGCTGTTCTGTGGAGCCATGAAACCAAACTGGAACTTTTGGGGCCTATGGATCAGCGATATGTCTGGAGTGAAAAGAACACCCTTCCTACAGTGAAGCGTGGCGGTGGCTCGGTGATGCTCTGGAGCTGCTTTACTTCATCAGGCACTGGAAACCTGCAGCGTGTAGAGAGTAAGATAGATTCCATCAAGTATCAGGAAGCTGGAGTCTGGATATGCATTATGTTTACAGCAGGACATAGCAGCTAAAGGGTCTCTACAAAGAACTAGAGAGGATCATCATGATAGGGGCTATATATATATATATATATATATATATATATATATATATATATATATATATATATATATATAAAAAAAATGGCATATATATGTATATATATGGCATATATATGTGTGTGTGTGTGTGTATATATATATATAAATGGCATATATATGTATATATATGGCATATATATGTGTGTGTGTGTATATATATATATATATATATATATATATGGCCTGTGTAATTGGAACCAGTCAGAGGGTGACAGCAGGATCTCCCTGGCATTCATGACATTAAAGTCAATTAGGTCCTCCTGATGCAAGCAAACAAGGTTAACAGATTAGCAGCTGAGCTGGAGGTGGGTTTGTTCTACGGCTGAGGTCATCTATCAGACTTGAGTAAACTGCGTGGGGAGGTGGATCTGAAAATGGCTTTTAGATTTGTGGTATTAGCGTTTTTCAACCACTGCCTCGCTCCAAATGTAACAAATCTCTCTCTCTTATTCTCCTATTTCATTTGGCTTTAAATGAAAACATGCCCACAGTGATGGTGTCGAGTTTGACTTTGTCACTTAATGATCCATAATGTTCACAGATACTTCTAGAAAAGTTAAGCGCCTAGAGTGGTGCTAAAGGCTAATTTAATTCTTCACTCAGCAGAATAAGAGCAACAAGATGGCATCAGACCGACATCAGAGTGGTGGAAAAAGACATTGTAAATAGTAAAGGAAACATGACTTCACTGTTTCATCCAGCTGTTTTATACAGATGAATAGAGCTGATTACAATGATTATGCAAAATAATTCCAGTTTGCTCAAATATGGCAATCAGCTGATTATGTAGTAATTAGTGGTCTACCATTCATTTGGAGGCGTGGCCTGCCCCCTCAATGCGACCTCCCCCCAAAAAGAAAGGCACAAAATATTTTATTTATGGAATTTACATAATTTATATGTGCACTCATTTCATTTCAGCATAACATGAGCGTCTTTTATGAGTTTCGCTGCCTTGATCAGTGACTCGACTCTCCTCTGCTCTGGTCTGGTGTTCTTAACGAGGGCGTGGTTTAACCTGAGTTGAGGATGAAGTCAGTACGTTACACACCATAAAAACTTCCCCAAAACCAAGGATGGACAAACGTTGACCCCAAAGTGCAAACCAGACCACCGCCCCCCCGACCAGTCCGCCCCACCTAACCAGTAAACCCAGGGGAAACTGCAATAAATGAAACTGTGTCCTATTGAATACACGTGCTCAGGTGTATTTGCACAGGTGCACAGATTCTCCATTGTTACTGTGAATTTATTTTCATTAATGGACTGAGACCAGTCAGGTTAGTTTTATTGTTCTTTCCATCAGTAAATGCTCCATGAAATTCCCAGCCTTATATAGAGTTTTGTGTCATTTATTATCCATTCAACACTTCATGTTTATGGTGTGTAACATTATTGCAGTCTAACAGGGTCACAAGTGTGGCTCCAGACATTTCATTTAGTTGCTTACTAGTTTTGTTTCCATTCCCAATGTAAAGTTTCCAGAGGTCATCTCTCTGAACGTTGGGGGCACGTACTTCACCACTCGTCTGTCTACGCTGCGGCGATTCGAGGACACCATGTTGGCCGCCATGTTCAGCGGGCGTCATTACATCCCACGTGACTCTGAGGGGCGCTACTTCATCGATCGGGATGGAACATATTTTGGGTGAGTAAGTACTGTGCGACCTGTATCCTGGCTGATTTTATACCAGGGATCAACAATAGATTTGGTATTGATTGATTAGACGTACAAGAGAAGACAACAGATCTTTCGACTCTAAAATCTGGAAGTGTTTTTAAAGCTGCTTTTGGCAGCTCATTATGTTGTGACAGCTATTCATGGTTCAGGTATTATATGTAACATATTAGTGTCTCTGCCTCCTGCCAGTGCTGTGAACTGATCCGCATACCTATCCCTTATCTGAAGACATGCCCGACCAATATATGTCTGTAATGATATAATACTGGCTGATGTGTGTAGCTGCCTAAACAGGGGTGGAAAGGGCTAGTTGTGAGTAAATCTCATGGTGGCGCTAGAAGTCAGAGAATCAGAGGGTCAGTATAGGCTCATCCTCTGGGGACCATTAACGTGAATTTCATAAAATATTTAAGTCTGGACCAAAGTGGCAGACCGACCAGCCGACATCCCTGGAGCCATGCAGCTAGCGTGGCTAAAGTGCAAAATCAGATTGCTTTAAATATGGATGTGATAAGCAGAGGAAAGATGTAAGACTTAAGAATTATGTTAGGGTTAGGTCAGTTCTGTCTTTGTGTGTAGGTGTGTATTAAAGATTTAAAAAGAAGGAGCTGACTGAATGAGACATGGAAGATATGAAAGTAATTAAATTAAAGGAATCTCTCCCACTGCAGGCTCACTCTGACTATCAGGAGGAGCTTCTTCATTTGGGACGTTAATACTGGTGTTTTTTGGCCAGCGTTGTGTTTTAAAAGGCTGTTGTCTCACTGGAAAATAAGCCCTCTGAGTCGCTGTGGTGTTGTTGACTGCAGCACCTTTTCCTCCTGGAGTTCTCGGTCTTTTGTTCTGCATTCATTTCATCCTCTAACCCTTCCAGGATCTGCTGCAGAGAAGCAGATCCAAACTATACAGGCACAATCCAGCACAATTATTATCTGACAAATATCACTATATATATATGATATAAATAAACAATTATACATTGTATGCATTGTATTTGTGGTTTTGACTCTGGTTCATCGTGTAGGAATGGTGTTGTGGGTTTGTTCTAGTGATTCTGCTTCCATCCAAAGGGACATCCTGAACTTCCTCCGGGAAGGGGAGCTTCCTCAGAGGGACCGGGTGCGAGCGGTGCACAGAGAGGCTCAGTATTACTCCATCGGCCCGCTGCTGGACAGCCTGGAGGACACTCAGCCACTCACAGGGGAGAAGGTGCGACAAGCTTTCCTCGATCTGCTGCCCTACTACAAAGGTACCTGGAGTCTGTGCATGGTCCAGTAACAATGGAAAATACAAAATCTAAACTTCATGTTTACATAACTACTATTAGCATGCAGGGGTTTTCAAAGCTGGACGCTGCAGGCTATTGAGTTAGCTGTGGGCTATTGAGTTAGCTGTGGGCTATAACTTGAGCCCCATTTTTCACCTATTGTTTTTTTTTACATTTTGGCTCATTTGTCACCATTAAAAGTGTGCTGAATGACACATTAGCAGTTATTTTTTGTAATGCACTAATAAATATAAGACAGCTGTCACTGCATTGCTTTGACACTCTAACTTAAAAAAAATGGTACGATTCTTACAGCCTATATCTTCAAATGGGCAACATGAACACAGGCCTGGTTCCAGCTGGAAGGCTGGTACTGTTTAAAGACAGTTTATTTAAAAGTTTTTTAAATAAAAGTCTTAAAGTTATACTCAAATTCTTGTTTGTTTAGAAGGCAGAAACCACCTCGAGTGGTAATTTAATTATGTTGACATGTGTTTTGTCATTTCACCTTGAATAAAATGCTAAAAATGACATTAATGATAGCTTTGGCTTTCAGAGAACCTGGAGCGTATTGTGGAGATAGCCAAACTGAGGGCCATGCAGAAAAAGGCACGGTTTGCTAAGCTGAAGATCTGCGTCTACAAGGAGGAGATGCCCATCACGCCGTACGAGCGTCCTCTTTTTAACTCTCTGCGCTTTGAGCGCTCTGACAGCGAGGCCAAGCTCTTCGAGCATCACTGCGAGGTGGATGTTACCTTTGGACCCTGGGAGGCGGTGGCAGACGTTTATGACCTACTGCACTGCATCGTCAGTGACCTGGCTGAACGCGGCATCACTGCTGAGCAGCAGTGTATCGGTGTCTGTGATAAGCACCTGATCAACCATTACTACTGCAAGAGGCCCATCTATGAGTTTAAGATCACATGGTGGTGAGGGTAGAGATACAGTCATGTCTGACTGGACCACAAAGTTAAGGAAGGAAGGATGGATGGTCCATTTTTACTGGAAGTCAGCTGATATTAGTTTTTGTATTGAAATTGCCAATATTTCTTTTGCTGATTTCTTTAAATTCGACCCTTTAAAACATGTTCATCAGTATCAACATTTGTCTTTTCTTTCGTGGTAAAGTTAAAAACACTGACAGCCGTTAACAGTCAAGAAGAAGGGGTGAAACAGCACTAAACCTTTCAACCAGAGGGCAGAGACACTGGTCAGTCTGCTGTTGAGCTACTAGTTAAGATCTACTCTGAGATGTTGGCATTTAGGATGCATCTCAGCTGTTTTTGTCTGTTATGAGGGTTACAGTTTGTGTCAATCATTGTCTTCACTTTATGTGGTCAGGCTCATTTGAAAGTTGGAAGAAAAAAACCCATGAAGCAAGAAAAGAGAAATCAAGCTGCAGCTCTGTGTGTAAAACATTGTGTTGCTGCATAGTGACTGATACAAAAGGCCAGACATTATGGTGTAAAAACCGTGGTGCACAGCTGAGGAAGAGATCCGTACAGCTGTCGACTCAGGCCACCTGAAGTGGACCATATAACTTAAGCCAACAGCAGCCACTGTGGTCATAATGAACCAAGGGATAATGTTAAATGCTTAAATGCAGTGTAACAATAAAGTCATGTCTGCTACTCAGTGTTTTACTAACACTGATCAGCTGCCAGCTGGTGCATATTTCACTGACACATTTGTAAGAGAAAGGTTTTTCAGAATTACAGTTTCAGGCATGAAACTTCAACCCAGTGTCTGCAAATCTATTTTCCTCTGAAACTACAGCAACTGAAAGCAAAAATATGCAAAAATCTAAAGTCTTAGATGATTCAGAGGTGGGTGACATGAACACACATCACTGTAAAAAGTTAATTCTGTGCATTGTTTGGTTATATCCTAAATGTATCATATTGTATTCATTACTGCATTGACTGATTAATCAAACAGAAGCTTTGCCCTGATCTGGGATTGGTTCAGAACTTGCTCACCACACTTCAGGAACTAACAATTAAGAAACAGTAAGGAATATTGTAGGTAATTAAACTGAAGTCACATCTGTCTGTTTAAGGTTATAGATTGTAAGTCTTTGGATGAAGAGAGTATATTGTACTCGTGTAACCTCCTGAGGAGGGTGTTTTTTTTTTTTTATAGATTTCAGAGGTAGGATGGCATCTGTTCACATCTGTTTGGTTGTTTATCATCACCAGGTATCTGTGTTGTAGGGGATTGAAAGTCTGTTACACACTAATTCAAGTTTAATCAAACTCATTTTAACACGACGTGAAATTCAGTGAAGCTTCGATGTAGAGTGAGAACTAAGTTACACATTATTTCTTATTGGACTGGAAGTCTGAGCACCTTGTGATTGTAATACTGTATATTTTTTACTTTAAGTATCTGATAATCTCCATAGTTTTCACCTATAGAAGGCAGCAGCGCCAGGATCCGTCCATTAATCGTCACCTAGTAAACCAACATGCTTTTTTTCAACAGATAATGCAGGAGATATGCTGCATTTTTCTTTGAGCACTACTAATGTTGATTTAAACTGTTTGCAATGTTTTATATTGTCTTATTTGCTGTTAGCTTCTAGGAAGCTTTAAGTTGTACATTTGGGTTTGTAGTGAAAAAAAGAGGTGTCATTTATATTATTCATGTTAATTAAAAACTACTGTTCAATGCTTCCCTCTTTTATTTATACAAACATGTTAAAGTATTGATAAGAATGATGATGAATATCAGTATAATATGTTTACTATAGTTGATCAAATGTTATAACAGGAGAACTCCAGTGGTCACTACTTTGGGGATAATGCGTGAAAAAAAATCTAGATGCTGTGTGAAGCCTCAAATGATGTCACTTGAGTCAGCATCAGTTGGGGCTGAAGAATACAAGTTGTAAAATAAAACTCTCTGGGAATTACAGAGAAATGATGTCACCAGAATTCTGCAGCCAGCTCCTCATCTCTGCTTGAGGCTAGAAGCTCAAGACTAGAATATGCATCTGTTGGCAGTACAGTTGCATTGTGGGTAATGTAAGTGCCAGGTTTGACTCACAACATATAACATCCCTGGTTGTGCTGCATTGAATTAAATCCATATTATTTTTAGTGATGATGTGAGGGATGTCCCAAACCTTTAACCTTTATTTGGGCTACAAAACTCTCGCTGAACACGCCCATCCATCCATTCTCAAAAACTGCTTATCCTGTGCAGGTTCGCAGGGGGGCTGGAGCCTATCCCAGCTGACATCGGGTGGGAGGCGAGGTAAAGACATTTCCTCCCTTGTTGGCTGTGTTTTTCCTTTTGTTGATTGAACTGAGTGTAAATGAGAGACGCCTCACCCTGAGCATCGTGGGCTCAGGAGGTTATACAAGGTTTTATAAGGTTTTATAACGGACCTGTACATTTCTCTCTTTGCATTCATTTGTATTTTGTGTTTCACACCCATAAACACACACCTTACTACTCACACACACACACACTTGCCTGCATACTGACCCACTGACAGACACATCCTATTCCACTAATTCACTGTAATTAAAATATGTAACTTTATTTGCTGACTGTGTGTTAGGGTTAGTGTTTTGTTGCATACTTTGGAGCCAGGATGTGACAGTGTGACAGATCAGCACCATGGAGAGCTCCAAGGCACACGGTCCTGACAGATGAATAGAAATTCCTCTACGAATGAATAGAAGACATCACAAATTCTGCTTGGAGTTCATCACCTGAGATCATTAGTTGTTATATCATTGCGCCCAGGGACACACACCGGTGATGTCAGCATGATGACGTCACTTTATTCAGATCTGCCTAAAGCCAAATGAAGTGAACCCTGGAAACCTCCTCCTAGAGTTGGGAATCATGTGTTTATCATCAGTTGTTTATGAGTTATAAATAAAAATAATATTTCCATGATGGCGGAGCAGGATTTATTTGTAACTTTTTACCTTTCATAAATACATGACATTAATTGAATGCCTCTGAATCTTCACTTGTGTCCCATCCATGATTACTTTTCAAGTTTCATGGAAAATACGAAAGTTGTTCATTGAGTAAATGACAGATTCTAGTTTGTTAAATACTGTGCTACCTCTTTTCACAGTAACACAGAGCATAAAGAGCTGAAATATTCATTCAAGGCCTACCTTTATTGCTAATGCAGTTTTACACTGCACACCACCAACTGCAGAGTAAACCAGATTTTATGTTCCTGTGACTGCAGAGTTTAAATCTATCTCCAATAAAGTCGCTGTTGAATATACAAGTAGTATTTTACATATATCAGGAAATACCAGGAGATCCTAGAAGAAAATGTCTCCATCTGTGAGGAAGATGAAGCTTGGCCGTCACTGGACGTTCCAAAAGGACAATGATCCCAAACAGACCTCAGAGTCCAGGTAAACCAGGTTGCAGCAGGTACACCAGGAATATTCCAGAACTGGAGGCCTTTGTCCATGAGGAATGGGCTAAGATTCCACAGGAAAGCTGCCAGACGCTGGTGTCTGGATATGCATTATGTTTACAGCAGGTCATAGCAGCTAAAGGGTCTCTACAAAGCACAAGAGATGCTGGTCATTAAATGTCTTCATTGAGAAAAAAGCGATGGATTTTTTATTTTTTTATTTCTCAGTGGCAATATAACACCAAGCGAATCATATTTGATACGTGAGTTTTTTAGACCTCTAAATCATCAGTGTGACATTTTTAACTATCTTACACGGGACTGATTGTGTTTGGAAAACCCAAAAAACCCATTTGGGTTGCCCATTCTGAGCCACTGCACTCATTTCCCATTAGTGACCCAGCTAGGATCCACACTGGGAGCCCAGGCCCATGTGGGACGTACTCAGTTGACCCATGTGGGCCAAGATTTTGGCCCTGTGCCCACTTGGTACCCATATAGATCCAGCATAACCCATATGGGGCCCACATTCAGATGTTGGCTTGGTAATAAATAATAATAATATTATTATTATTATTATTATTAATGTTTATTGTGAATCTTCTGAGGATTTTATTTTTAAGAGCTTTAAGGATGATCTGAACACAATGGATATTAAATGCTGATGTTGTAATAGATTATCTTTAACATTCATTCTTATCACTATAATTTCTCCGCCTCCCTGACTCCCTCCTCGTTTCTTTTTCCTCCCTCTCCCCCTCCCCCTCCCCCAGTGTTCTTCTAAGTCTCTCTCCCAGCTGAGGGGTGGAAGCTGACGGCCGATGCCTTTTCCAGTGGAGAGGGATGGAGGAGAGAGGGAATAAGTAGCTATCCTTCAGTCCGTTTTCGACTTGATTATCACAAGCTCCAACATCGGCAGAGCAAATTTCACTGGAAGAAACCGCCTTAAAATGACCCGGGGAGCGATCGTTGATCTGGTGCGCAAGGTAAGCACCTTTCCCTGTTCCTGCAGCGATACTGATCATGGCTTGTTAAATGTAATCATCTGTTATATGGGGACGGTGGGGGTGGAGAGTTACATAACAGTTCAAGGCGAATCAAATATTAAGAGAATAATCAGCATGTAAGGAACCCGCATCCAGTTAAGAATATGCGTATGGAGGCTGCTTTTCCTCCTGTGACATGGTGAAGGAGTCTGTCAGATGGGAGAAACTGGAGGAAAATGTTTCAGGCTGTAAGAGCCTGCAGGCCCCACATCACCACTGGACCACAACACCGCTAAAGGAGCCACACTTGTGCGTATTAAAGCACAAGATGTAAGAATAGGAGGCCATTATTAGTATTAGTCTATTATTGTGATCTGGATCAAGCTCCATCTCCATGGCAACGGGAAATCTCCAGCCTGTTAGTTTGCTCTCTGCTTCCTGCACCTGATCCCTGGGGGGGGAAAAAAATTTTTTTTAGCCTAGCCTGCTCTAGAGTGAAAACCTGTTATTGTGCCGAAGGCTTTTCTTTAGATCATCAGAAACAAGTGTTCAAGCTGATAAAGCAGCTGTGGAGCTAGTTATCCCCTAACCAGTTAGGCTAATTTAGCTTTATTCTGTAGAAAAAGTTACTTTCTTTATATTATCATTATTCTCATCTGACCATATTTCAGAATCAAAGATCTATTTTACAGAGTGTATAATAACTCATCATACCAGGGCAGTGGCAGATCTAGAATTTTTCAAAATCAGGGGCCATAGAGGGGCCACATTTTTACAGAGGGGCCAACTATATGTCCAACATTCATGCACATTTCCTTATTCAGTAAGATATATACACAGACTATATCACCAGGCATTCGTAGCTTTTAGTAAAGACACACATAATTGAATATATTATGCAAATCGTGCCTTTTTCAAGCACATTGTGTACATCAAAAAAGTTTAGCAATTATTGAATTTTAAACTAAGATGAATAAATAAATATAAAACATAAGACACTATTTTCCAATTATGTAATACATAAAATAATTTAAAAAACATTTTTTTACATTAAAGAAAATACTTGTATACTATATTACAGCATACACAACAGTTTAGAGGAGAAACACTTGATACAGTCAAGTATTCAAGTTGTAAACAAACAGAAAAAAAGACAGACAAGTGACAGGACAGGGGCACTTCAGGGGCCAATCAGATTTCAGCTGGGGCCAGTGCACCTCTGGCCCCGCCCCTGGATCTGCCCCTGGACCAGGGGCATCATTAGACCTATTTTACTGGGGCACATTCACTAATTATTCTACAATATAACCACATGTCTTATAGTAAATGTTGTTACAGTGTAGTAAAAGCTTACTGGTTGTTTCTCCATACAGTCGTTCCATCTTTAATAAAACATAATTCACACTGAAGCTCCAGTCTACTCTGCTCCTATAGGTGAGCAGAAAGCTGTAGTTCCTGTCAGTCACTGCGGTAAACTGTACGTATCCCTCAAGGATGGGCCCTGGTAGTAACACAGTATCTGGTCATGATTCAGCACCCAGTAGAACTGTACCTGTGCCAGTTTCAAAGTTTGGCCATGCTTCAAAACATGCATACATGACGTTTCTCCCAGTCATCAGCTAACACAGCTGCATTCTTCAAGACTGATTAAACCAAGTCTCTGTCATTCGCTTTACTTTTGGAGACTTTAAAAGCTGTATGAGAGGTCAGATAATGTCTTATCATAATCAATTTGAAAATCATCATCATCTGAAAAGGCAATATTCTGAGCCACCCACTCCTAAATAAGGCTGATTTTGAAGCACATTAAATCAGTCTGAACACCAATCAAAGCAAACAGTGAAACATGCTTGATTGCAATTTATTCCACAGATAAGAGAGACACCATTCCTCTCTGTACAGCTCTGAATCCCCCTCAGTTACAATTAATATGGACAACAAGAGGAGTCAGATCATTTAGATCAGGCTCTTCAGCAGGATTACTGTCATTATGACAATCCATACCAGGGTCTGGGTGATGCCCAGAAGAGGGTTCACTCCTCATCATCATGTGCCTGAGTTTCTCACAGTGTTAATTTATGCAAAGCCAGGCGTGCTGAGGTATATCTTGAGACAGACACTGGTTGTGAGCGATGCTCCGTCTCTCCAGCCAATCAAACACATGCATTCTTGCCCTCAGCTTGACATTGACTTGGCATTAGTTTTTAAAACCTTCATTGAGGCTCTTGGTGTTATATTTGCTCCTCATAGTTTTATTAGGTGGCAGCCATTGTGAGTTTTAATCCAACTCTAATTATGAGAGAGCTCATTTTCTAAAGAAAATGCACTGTAATGGCTGGAAGGCTATAATTTCCACTTGGGATGGAGATTACTTTGCAAAATCCTATTTTTGTCCCACTCACTCTTATAACTACTAACCAACATCTCTTTGAACACAGTTCTCTTAAGGCCCTTTCAAACATGATGCAGTTTTAGCTGACTGGTTCAGCGGTTCGTCAGTAAAAGCATGCTGTGAGGTCGTTTGCACCTCTTTGCTCCACATAGTGGAGAAATCATGTTGAAAATAATGCATTAGAATCTGTTGTTTGACGATTATAATGTTACTACTGACCAAAGATAGGCATACTATCCTCAGCTGTTTGTGTGCCTAATAATAGCATGTGTCCCCATAGGCCCTTAGCTCAATTTTGGCCACATCTGGATTTCTACCTAGTTTTAAATCTCCCCTACACAGCAGATCTAATGAAAAAGATAGCTAGAAACAAATCATAAAAAAATTACTGTTTACTGATATGTTCACACATCTTGATAGACTTTCTGTTCAATTAAGGTTTTGTCCAACAGTCTGCAAGATATCTTTTCAAGTTATCTTGCAAACAGACAGACAGACAGAAAACTAAATTAACAAACAAACATGGGTGATCACACAACCTCCTCCAACTCTCATTGGCCGAGGAAACTCACAGCTGAACTGAAGACTGAGTCGGTCCGTCAGAATCAGTCTGTCAGAATCAGCATGTCAGAATCAGTCAATCAGAATCAGTCTGTCAGAATCAGTCCCCATCAGAATCAGTCCATCAGTCCATCAGTCTGTCACAGCCGTATGATGCATTTACATTACATTTATAGACCTGAAGTACCGTTGAATGGTGATGCTTTCACTTGGTGATGCACATACTTACCTGCATCTGAACAGAGATACGTTCACTTTGTTTTGTACGTAGTGATGTGCCTGTGGACTGTGATGCATTCACTTTCTCAAGCATGGACTGACGTGCATTTGAACCACGATGGCACTGCTTAATTTAGGAAAGTGAACCAACTACAGTCAGTGACAGTTAGTGAATCTGTGAACTGAACTTTTCCTTGAGTTCATCCTCCAGGTGAGAATAGCTTCTTTGTGCCGAGCATGATGCTGCATATTGCACACTGTGTCGTGATGCCATCATTCATTTGATTGAACCATACTGCATTCCCAGTCAGTACTACTAAATAATTCATCCATATTTTTTTTCTATTCTTCTGAGTCTTGATACAGTGTATATTTATATGTTGGCTTGCTGTAATGTTTTGTAGATTTTTGAAAATCTGAACTAGTGTACCTTAAACTAGACACAACTTTTTTAATTGAAAGATAGCAGACAGTAGGATTCACCATATACAGTAGCATACTAAATGAGCATTGTGTTCTTTTCACTCATTATATTTTATGCTGTAATCAGAGCACAAAGTGCATCATGTAAAAGATAAGGTTGGTATTATTCTGTGTTTTTCTCAACCACCTAGCAAATGTAACTTCAATATTCACCCTCTTTTAGATCAGTTTTGGTCTCCATTGTGAGGGAAATATGTGCCTCTTTTGCTGCTACATACTCCACTATGTTGACAAGCTAGTCCCCAACTCTGTACAGTATGTGTGCCTTTTGATGCAGGTAGTGTTAAGTAGTCGATGGCAGCAGTCATCTTTTTCACTGAAAAAATGAAAATGTAGCAATGGAAAAGTGGTGAGAGTGAACCAAATAAAGTTGTTGGCCGTAAAACAACAACAAAAAAAGATGTTGAAAGACGCTGACATGCTTTATAGAGGAACTGCAGATTCAGGTGCTTTCTCTGTGGCTTCGTCACTACAAGCCAGGGGTGTTGCTAGACCCATTTTACTGGGGCATGTGTATTGATCCGCTGTGCCCCAGTAAAATCTCATGTTCCAGTTTCAAGCTCCTATATTAGGTAGTGGAATCGTTTAGATGGATAACAGTCGGAAACGGAGGACTTTTTTCTTATCTGTAATGTCACCACAATGCAGCTTCACCCAAAATACAACCTCTGAGGTGTACACCTTGCACGTCTATGCACTGCAGTGTGCATGTTGAAGAATCATGACTGAGATATCATAAGACAATGGGACTAACCTGTGTCTCATTGCCTCCTCTTCCCTGTACCTCCTCTGTGTTACTTTCACCTGTGTCTCATTGACTCCTCTTCCCTGTACCTCCTCTGTGTTACTTTCACCTGTGTCTCATTGCCTCCTCTTCCCTGTACCTCCTCTGTGTGTTACTTTCACCTGTGTCTCATTGCCTCCTCTTCCCTGTACCTCCTCTGTGTTACTTTCACCTGTGTCTCATTGCCTCCTCTTCCCTGTACCTCCTATGTGTTACTCTCACCTGTGTCTCATTGCCTCCTCTTCCCTGTACCTCCTATGTGTTACTTTCACCTGTGTCTCATTGCCTCCTCTTCCCTGTACCTCCTATGTGTTACTTTCACCTGTGTCTCATTGACTCCTCTTCCCTCTACCTCCTCTGTGTGTTACTTTCACCTGTGTCTCATTGACTCCTCTTCCCTGTACCTCCTCTGTGTTACTTTCACCTGTGTCTCATTGCCTCCTCTTCCTTATACCTCCTCTGTGTGTTACTTTCACCTGTGTCTCATTGACTCCTCTTCCCTCTACCTCCTCTGTGTGTTACTTTCACCTGTGTCTCATTGCCTCCTCTTCCCTGTACCTCCTCTGTGTGTTACTTTCACCTGTGTCTCATTGCCTCCTCTTCCTTATACCTCCTCTGTGTGTTACTTTCACCTGTGTCTCATTGCCTCCTCTTCCCTGTACCTCCTCTGTGTGTTGCTTTCACCTGTGTCTCATTGACTCCTCTTCCCTCTACCTCCTCTGTGTGTTACTTTCACCTGTGTCTCATTGCCTCCTCTTCCCTGTACCTCCTCTGTGTGTTACTTTCACCTGTGTCTCTTATCTCCCTGTTTGTCTTGGTTTCCCAGCTGTCGTTTGTCTGTTTCCTTGAGGTGATTTCCTGATCTTCTCCTTGCATTTTTCTTCTAAGTTTGTTTCTCGTGTTTTCTTGTGTGTTTACTTGTATCTTTGGACTTTGCTTGACTTTTGTATTTTCCTCTGTTTTTGCCTGTATTTGGACTTTTTGAACTGCACTCACTACCTCTTGCGTTGTCTGCAAATGGGTCTTGTTTTTGAACTAATCGTAACAAATTTGGTAGGAAGCAGCAATAATTATTCAATTACATCACACAGAGCATTGGTTTAATTATTTGTATCCGTTTACTTTTTATATTATACATTTATACTTTATTAGAAATTGTTAATTGAAGTCATGAAATTATTTTTTTGGTTGAAATGTACTTTGCTCTGAAATTATTATTAATTATTATTTTTGTAGAATGCAGAAGAATACAAAGTGTAATAGTTTGATAACTTGAGCCGTGCTTTGTTATTATTTACACATCCTATAGTTATTTACAGTGTCAGCAGCAGCAGCACTGCTGTATGGTAGTGGTAATAATATGGGGCTAAACGAACAAAAACACATTGTTTAGCACTTTTCATACTCACAGCAGATATTTCAAAATAAAGGGATTTTAATTATGAGGGCCTGGGCCCCACTGTCTAGCAACGCCCCTGCTATAAGGGACACCTATTACATGCACATAATCATTTTATCCACTGTTAATATAAATACATCAACTTCAGCAGCTTTGATACAATTATTCCTTACATCCTGTGAAAATCATCTGTAACATTAAGAATTAAACTACTGTTGGTTATATTGGCTTTTATTGTTTCTGTACTATCAGTTCCATCATCTAAACAAGCATGTATAATTATGTTTCTATTCATCTGCTACCAGCTGTTACAATAATGAGGCCTTTATGCACAGAGCAGATAGATCCAGTACATTGTTCTTCCTCAGGCCCTCTGAAACAGATGAAACAAACAAATGTTATTCAGTGCCGTGCAGTCTCATCCAATACATTCCTGCTATATTGTGAGCACTTGGTAGGGTTGAGCTGTCCGTTGCCATGGAAACCAGCGCTGCTCAAGCTCATAATATTCCCCTATGAATGGAGAGCAGAACAGCTTCAACATAGCCATTTGTTCCAGTGGTAGAAACACTGATGGCGGCTTAGGCAACGTGCATAGTAAGGGAAATCTGCAACTGTAACAGGGATCACTTTAGAATTCTACTGTGTTTCATAGGTACTGGATTTATTTTTCCCTTGGCAGATGTCAGATTAACTTATGGATGAACTATACACACTCCACACAAACAGAACAGGGCAGTAATGCTGTTTTAAATCATGTTATAACTGCACCAGAAACTGCACCCCTTCATGTGTTTTATTTGATTCAGTGAGTTCTCTGCGCAAACCTTTCGGGAAAAGTCAAAATGCAATTTCGTAGTTATCCGGCAGCTGGTTCATGAAAGATTTATAATATCTGGTTCAAACAAAGTAAAAAAAAAAAAAGTGAAATATAATACGCAGTCTCTGTATTTTATTAATGTGTATGCATTAGCTGTGTTATAATGGATTGAATGTTAAAAAAATAAACAGGTACTGAGTCTCAAGAATTGTTTTTCTGTGTGACATGAATTTTCCATATTTAAACAAAGTGAGAGGGTGATTTGTATGTCTCTGTTGTCTGTCACCTGCACAGGTGGAGGTGTGCAGAGGCAGTCTAGAGTGGAAGTCATGTTGCACTCGGTGACCTTTACCTTGAACTGAAGGCGTACCCATTTTTAAAAAGTGCATGTTAGAGCCAATTAGGTTAGATAACAGCAGTTCACAAGCTGATCGATGGCTGTCAGGATACCAGGAAAGTTAAATAATAGTTTAAGTCCCAAATAAAACTCACTAAAATTCACTACCTGAAACTATCTTGTCTGGATAATTACCTCTGACAAAGAGGTTATGTTTTCACCGTTGTGTGTTTGTTGGTTTGTTTGTAACACAAAAACTGCTCGACGGATTTTCGTGAAACTTTGTGGAAGGCTTGGACATGTAGCAGGAAAACCCATTAGATTTTGGAGTGGATCGGGATAAAGAAGCTGATTTTCCACTTTTTTACACATTGCTTTTTTTGAGTGTTTGTTAATTACACATAAACTGCTTGATGGATCACCATGAAAGTGGGTGAAAAGGTGGGCCGAGGAAGAAACTGTCAAAATTGGATCAGATTCACATGAGGAGACTGACACATTAATTTCTTTCCCTTCCTTTAATATTGCCAGATAAGGCTTTTTTCAGCTTTTTGGAAAAAAAATTTTAATTACAAAAAACTGCTTGATGGGTTTGAACTTTATTTGAATTCAAATGTACTGTCAGGGTTTGGTGGAGGTATGGGCTCTACTAGTCATCTTATTTTTGAGACACGTGCTGAGGGGCTTCCATATCCACAAAACTATAGCTGCACAGTTTCAAGACTTTGCATACTGGTCTTACTGCGTTGATACTGGAGACAATGGCAGAGTGGGAGGTCTTTTAGTGATCCTATTGTCTACATGCATGCCTTGTATATTTAGTTGCCACTCACTCGAGCCCTACCACATTAAGTCGGCTACATTTGTAAATGTGAAATGTTTTTTTCAAAACGGCCACCAGAATATATGAACCTGGGTAACGGGCTGTATGAGAATAAGTGTATGTGCGTAGCCTAGCGACGTCTTTAAGTTTTTCTGTGATCCTACATTTCACACAGTGATCATAGAGCACAGTTGTCAGCTGTCATTTGTATTTATGTGGATTTTTTCTGATGATGTTGCAACCACAAAAAAACAATGATTTCATCAGTCTCCAACCGAAAAGAGCAAAGAAATAGAGATTTTGCCATTTTGCCATTGTTAAGGTGTTTCACTGTCAACACCGTTGACCTGGACACAACTCATTTCACATGACAGCAGCATTTCAAACTTTACACTACAGTTTAATTATTGTCACTTGCTATTTACCACTGATTACCTCCATGTTTCTTTTCAAATAGGCTTGAATCCACCAAGCAACCCCATGGAGCAGGATGTGGAGAGCCCGGCCATCATCAGACAGCCCAAATTGCCGAAGCAGGCTCGTGAGGATCTGCCTAAACGGCTTGCACAAATGGAAAGAACAAGGAAGATCCAGCGGTACGTCCAGAAAGATGGAAAGTGCAACGTCCATCATGGGAACGTTCGGGAGACGTACCGCTACCTGACAGACATTTTCACCACACTGGTGGATCTGAAATGGAGGTTCAACCTCTTCATCTTTGTGTTGGTGTACACAGTGACGTGGCTCTTCTTTGGCTTCATGTGGTGGCTTATTGCATACCTTCGGGGTGATCTGGACCATTTAGCTGACAACAAGTGGACTCCATGTGTCAATAACCTCAATGGGTTCGTATCAGCTTTTCTGTTCTCCATTGAGACAGAGACCACCATCGGTTATGGATACAGAGTTATCACGGACAAATGCCCCGAGGGGATACTTTTGCTTTTAATTCAGTCGGTGCTGGGATCTATCGTCAATGCCTTCATGGTGGGCTGCATGTTTGTTAAGATCTCACAGCCCAAGAAGCGAGCTGAGACATTAGTGTTTTCCACCAACGCGGTCATCTCAATGAGAGATGGACGGCTGTGCCTGATGTTCAGAGTCGGAGACCTCCGAAACTCACACATCGTTGAGGCTTCAATCAGGGCCAAGCTCATCAAGTCTACGCAGACCAAGGAAGGGGAGTTCATCCCTTTGAATCAAACAGACATCAATGTGGGCTACAACACAGGAGATGACAGGCTCTTCCTGGTGTCGCCACTCATTATCTGCCATGAGATAAATCAGAACAGCCCCTTCTGGGAGATCTCACAAGCTCACCTGGCCAAGGAAGAACTGGAGATCGTTTTGATTCTGGAGGGGATGGTGGAGGCCACAGGTGGGTCGACAGATAGATAGATATTATAAATATTATATCTGTGAAGTTATTATGCATAGATTACAATTCAGTGAAGTGTTCACTGAAGTGTTGCACAGTACTCCTCATCCCACATGAACCCTCATCATGCATCAGCTTGTTGGGTTGATTACACAAAAAATACCTGATGGATTTTCATGAAACTTGGTGGAAGAGAGAGTCATGTTCCAGAGAAGAATCCTTTAAATTTAGGATTGAACGGCTCTGGATCCAGAAATTATTTTTCACCTTCTTTGACATTACTGAACAGGGTGTTTTTCTACATTTCTCTTAATTTCTCAGGAAAGAATGCACAGTTCTTGATAATGAAGATTTAGGACGCTCTATGAGAGTCTACAGTTTGGTGCGGATCCATGATAAAAATTTGGATCTAACAGATTTAAACATGTTTTTATAGGGGAACCTTTTTTTCCTGCAGCTCTATTGTAACAAAAACTAAAAACCTGCAGCTATCACTGCACTTTCATTACCTCTTATTTAAAGGAGTTGAAATTCATGTTACAATGTCAATACGTGATGTAGTGTTTTTTTTTTCTAAATTTTCTTTTTTTTATTGTCATTCAATTTAAACAATGCAGTGACAGTGTTAAAATATTATTTGCCATATCAGCAGTGTGATCTAAACCACTCTGGGACAACATCTCTATTGATAATATGATGACACTAAGCTGTTGATATATTGATGTCAAACAGCCATCGGATCTCTTATGACTCCATAAAAAAAGAAAAATCAAAATCTGTGCTCTCTGTCTTACATCTCTTTTGAAACCAATACACTGATGTCCTTGTCATTTGTTTCTAAACAATTGTGTGAAATGTTGCATGATTGTTGCATAGAGGTGTTGATAAAATGTGCTGCAGGGCACAGCTGCACAGCCACGGAGCATGACTGGCCAAACAGCTTGATTGACAACGATTATAGCTGCAGAAACACACTCTCAGTGTCCAGTTAGAGGCTTGCACGCACCCAACACTTCTGCCTAACAACCTACGTAAAGAAAACAAAAACATATGTTAATAAATTAGATCCGATGAGGTGTTGAGATGCCTGATATGACTGCAATCTTTTTTTTTTTTTCCACATTCAGCCATAATAAAATGAACAAATTACATAATGTCTGAGCAGCATGTTTTCAACAGCTGCTGGAGCCTCACAGAGGACTTTCCTGCAGACAGCTGAGTCAGAGAGGACGCTGATAAAACTCAAAACACAAGAAAACGGCATCTGAAAGTGATTAAAAGCCCTCTGAGGCACATAGAGGGAGGCAGGTTTTCTGTGAAGGAATAGATTATATGGTGTGTTCAGGTCAAGACTGAAGAAAGCATCCATGCACTGATAAATTCTTCACACCCCAAAAACCCTATACTACATAACTTAGAGGGAACCTTTAGCCTTAATGACCTTTGACTCTTGATTGACATGCCATATGCACATTTAAAGTTTAAATGTTGTTACAGCTCCTGTCCAAAGCTTCCCTTCTTAAAGGTCCAATATTTTACTGGCAAAATATGTATATTCCATAAATCTACAACCTTTCATTTTTATTGTTCCACTGTGTCCTCAGGCATGACTTGCCAGGCAAGGAGTTCATACGTCAGCAGTGAGATCAAGTGGGGCTACCGCTTCACACCGGTCCTGACGCTGGAGGACGGCTTCTACGAGGTGGACTACAACAGTTTCCATGATATCTACGAAACCAACACACCGCCCTACAGTGCCAAAGAGCTCGCTAATATGACCAATCGCAGCCGCTTGCCCCTGACCTGGTCACTGGCCAGTAAGCTGAGCCAGCAGGGACTGCCTGAGTCTGAGCAGGAGGGTCAGGAGACCAAGTCCAGCCAAGACAACCAGAGCAAGAATCAGCAAACTGAGAGGAATGGGGACATTGCTAACATAGAGGGTGAGTCCAAAGTGTGAAAGACGGCAAGTTTTAAGGTCCAAATGAGATTATTGTGTATTGTACATCGCAACACAGAAAGTGCAGAGTACAAGTGAGAGTTTGGGGTGGTAAACAAAGACCAATGAGCACAGTAGACCAAGTATCCCTGCACCAAGCACGGCTTGTTCTCAGTTCCCCAAAAACAACAAGCATCCTGACATGTATCCCACCGCAGAACTGAAAACTCCCTGCGGCAAATGCATGTTTCAAAAATAATGAGATGTCCTCCTGATGAGATTCCAATTATTTTTTCTATTAAGATATTCTTAGGGGCATTTGCAAGTATTTTTGTATATACTCTGAAATGTTTTAAAATCCTTTGTTTTGTTGCCGTGTGAATATTTGACACGTTTGATACTAGTACCTTTAGGTTAGTTCTGTATATATTCTATGCCTTACTGTATGTATAAAGCTTTCATTACTTGTTTTTCAGAAATATATTAGCATGTATAAACATTATCTGCTATTGATTTATCTTCTATTGTATATATGCTGTATGATGACAATGTTATAACAAACACATACATCTCAATGGATGCAACCTAGTTTAAACCAATGATGAGTACTTCCCCGAATGATGATTGTTTTATTTAGTGTACTACTACACGTCTGCAGTACAATTCCTCGAGAAGCCATGACTTGCAGTTTACAGCTGAGTGACTTCAGACAACGGCCCTTTAAAACTGCATTTTGTCACTTTTGCACATTGGAGGCCTCTGGTGGAGAAAGTTAGACCATGTCAGTCTCCAGAAACCCATCACATGTCACCCAAAAGTATGGAAAATAATAAAGAGTAAATTGTATAATATTTGATGGCAGTTTGTTTATTTCTGCATGTTGAAATTGTGATTATGACAACTGATAACATTCTGGTTACATCTGGTTACATTATTGGATTATTAATTGCAAAGCATTAATGTGGTAAACAGTATTTTACTGTTGTAGCCAGTCAGGCTGGAGCTAATTTTAATTCCTTTATGAACAGAGGAAAGTACACAGGTCATTATACTGGGTTCCAACCTGGATCACAATATAAATGTGAGATCGTAGAGGCAGCAGTGAAGTAAAAACTGCAACATTAATCATTTAACTTTGCTGGAATCTTAGCTTTTGGTGAAATATTTATCATTTGACCTTGTTGGGCCTCAAACTGTTTACATGAAACTATGAGGGTTTTTTCGTTACTCATCACAAGCCAAAAATGTACGGAGTCACTGGTTTAATATTTTAGGTGTTGTATTTGAAGTTGATCCACTTTTACATTTTGTCCACTTATCCGTGGCTGGGTTGCAGTAGCAGCAGGTAACGTCCCTCGACCCAGCAACCCTTTGCAGCTCCTTCTGGTGGACCCCAAGGCATTCCCAACCTCCATGAGTTACATAACACCTGTGGACTAGAGAAACAAATATACACAAGTACTTCAGAATTGTACATTAGTACGGTACGTCAGTAAATGTCCAGTTACTCACTAAAGTTTTTGCTGCTGCCTGTCTGCCACAGTGACTAGATTGGACCACCAGATGGCGCTAAAGTAAGTTGTTTTCACATGTTACACAGTGAGTTGAATTAGTCTTTAATTTAATTAAACAAATAAGTCAGTCTAGTTTATTTGTTCTATGTGATCACAAAAGATGGAACCACAGTGGATTATCGTCATCTGGCAGGTCCTGGTTAACACCACCTGATGTTATTACATCATTATAGTAGTAATTATTATAGATACTTCTTATAATCTTTCTATTACTATAGCTACTACTGTTGTTGCTGTACATCTCCGAGTGTCTCTCTTCCTTTCTTTCTCTCTCTCTCTCTCTCATCCCAACAGGTCTGACTGTTAATAGGCAGTTTTTCATGAGATAACTTTTGTTGTGATTTAGCGCTATAGAAATTTAAAAAAAAATTTGCTTGACTATTCAAAGGATGATGATGACAAGTCAGGAAAACTGGCACAGTAAGGATGTAAACACACAAATGTTATTCAGATAAGAACAGATGCACAACGTATCTGAACTTTGCAGTATTATTCATACCAACATATAAGCAAATAGGCTGCAGGCTAAAAGAGGGAAAAGTCAGTAGTAGTAAAGTTCATCCTCAATAATTAACCTGTTTTGCAAGATGAAGCGTAGCTGCAGGTGTTATTTCTTCCCAATGATACCCGGCTGTTTCAGGTCACAGGAGAATAAGATGAGCTTAAGTCAGGGACCATTTCAACAGCTTTTCTAAAAGAGACTGTAGTTTTTAGCAAGGGATTCTAAAACAGGCCTTTACTGAGGACTATTTTCATCCCCAGATAAAACACACTTGGAGCTGTTATCAGCATTTACATAAGTTGGAAGGCGTATCCAGAATCCACAGCATTTGTTCACAGCAATGAAAAAACATGTACGCCAGTGGAATAGTGTTGCTCACAGATGTGTTTTTAATAGTTTTTGGATATAATTGTGCTCTATGGGACAGAGGAATAATATACTGTATATGAAGCTTTAGATTCACACACAACACTTTTCAGGACATCAGTTCATTGTTGGTTTTGCTTATTTCAGAAAGGTGGTTACTTAGCTGACATGAGTCCAAGCATATGGTTGATACACAGCCAGTTATATACAAACTGATGATTGGTTTTCACTCTCTCTAGTAATGATGCATTCTTTTTAAATTCCCACCTGCCAGATAACTTTATCTGAATTGAAAAACAATTAATCCCACAACTGATGTTAAAGAACCAAGTTAGCTATAGAATGAACAGAATAACTGTTAGCTAGCTACCGTCATGTAGTCTTCTTTTTTTTGTTTTTAATTCAATGTTAATCATTGAATACAAAGTTATTCTATTTGGTAATACTGAAAACACCCTCAAACATCAGCAGTGCCACTTCATCTAGCCATTAGACAACTAGCATATTGCTTTACACCCAATATATTTACACCCAATATAACACAGCACATCACAAAATGACCAAATAAATCAATATATCAAATACATTTTTTCAAAGAATTCTGTCATTCGATATGCATTTTGCATTCTGAGGTGAATATGCAGAAAACCTGCCAAAATACAGTAAAGTCTAAAAACACAGTAGAATGCAAAAAATAAATAAATAAGGACCTTGTGAAATTGATCTGATGCTTTTGTGATAATGACATGGTTGCGTTCCTTCTTAATTTGTCACCGCTGGATTTCATTTCATTAAGCTAACAGACACATAACGCTGTAACCTGTTTTTTTTGTTTGCACAGTACCAAAAAACAAAAGCCTGTGGTTAGTAAAAGTTGAAACAGGGACAGTTTGCACTGCATGAGACAACAGTACAGTCACTTCTGTACAGAAATTATAAGTGAACTAAAAATACAGGAATGCCATACTAAGACTGAAATGTATTATAAATTTAAAAATGTCAGGCCTGATACAACTCTGTTTTCTATAAATAAAACATTAGCATTTTAACATTAGCAAGGTGTGGGACTTTTGGATGGCCTCAAAGAGATTCTGGCAAACCATCGGATGACTCAGGAGGGGGAAGCAGTGCTTTGCTCACACTGTGTACACTGTGCTGACCTCAACTAGGGATATAGCTGGGTGGTGTAAGGAGAACTTTGAGGATCTCCTCAATCCCACTAACACGTCCTCCATGGAGGAGGCAGAGATGGGGGACTCGGAGGGGGACGTTAAGGCTCTGGATGTTGTAGGACTGTCCTGGTTGACACACCTCTGCAACATCGCCTGGAGGTCGGGGACAGTGCCTCGGGATTGGCAGACTGGGGTGGAGGTTCACCTTTTTTAAGAAAGGGGACTGGAGGGTGTGTTCCAACTATTGCTGGATCACCCTTCTGAGCCTCCCTGGGAAGGTCTATGCCAAGGTACTGGAGAGGAGAGTCTGTCTGTTTGTCGAACCTCGGATTCGGTTTTCATCCTGGTTGTGGAACATTGGATCAACTCTTCACTCTCGCTAGAGTGCCGGAGGGTGCATGGGAGTTCGCCCAACCAGTCTACGTGTGCTTTGCGGACTTGGAAAAGGCATACGACCGTGTCCCTTGTAGTGCTCTGTGGGGGGTGCTCCGGGAATATGGGGTATCAGGCCAATTGTTACGGGCCCTTTGGTCCCTGTATGACCGGAGCGAGAGTTTGGTTCGCATTGCCAGCAATAAGTCAGACTTCTTTCCGGTGAGAATTGGGCTCCATCAGGGCTGCCCTCTGTCACCGATTCTGTTCGTTATCTTTATGGACAGAATTTCTAGGCTCAGCCAGGGGGCGGAGGGTGTCCGGTTTGGTTGACCCAGGATCGCTTCTCTGCTTTTTGCGGATGATGTGGTCCTGTTAGCTTCATCAAGCCGTGACCTCTGACTGTCATTGGGACAGTTTGCTGCTGAGTGTGAAGCGGCTCGGATGAGAATCAGCACCTCCAAGTCTGAGGCCATGGTTCTCAGTCGGGAAAAGGTGGATTGCTCACTCCAGTTTAGGGATGAGTTGCTGCCCCAAGTGGAGGAGTTCAAGGGGTGCAGAGGGAAGGAGTCTTTTTGATAAGTGAGGGAAGAATGGAGCGGGAGATTGATAGACAGATGGAGGCAGCGTCTGTGGTGATGCAGACTCTGTATCGGTCTGTTGTGGTGAAAAGGGAGCTAAGCTACAAGGCAAAGCTCTTGATTTACCGGTCAACCTACATTCTTACCCTCACCTATGGTCATGAACTCTGGGTAATGACCGAAAGAACAAGATCACGGATAACAAGCGGCTGAAATGAGCTTCCTCCACAGCATGTCTGAGCTCACCCTTAGAGATAGGGTGAGGAGTTCAATCATTCGGGAGGGGTTCAGAGTGGAGGTAAGGTGGTTCGGGCATTTGGTCAGGATGTCAACCCGGACTCCTCCCTGGGGAGGTATTCCAGGCATGTCCCACTGGGAGGAGACCCCGTGGTCGACCAAGGATTCGCTGGAGGGATCATATCTCTCGGCTGGCTTGGGAACGCCTTGGTGTACCCCCAGAAGAGCTGGAGGAGGTGGCTGAGGGGAGGGAGGTTTGAGCTTCTCTGCAGAGACTGCTGCCCCCGCGACCCGATGAAGCGGATGAAAATGGATGGATGGACATTAGCAAGGAGTGGGAAGACATTAGCATTAGCCAACTTAGCGGTAACTCTGAACATTAGACAGCTAATGTGCTGTACAGATTTTATCCTGAGTGGGAATGAGTTAAATATATGTTTGTTACTTTAAACATTTTGTGTATGTTTTGAAAGTGGATAGTCTGAATGACAATAAAGTTCATCTTGAATCTTGAATAGCAGGCTAATATCACCTACACTTGAATATGTAGCAGATAATATTTTTTTTAAATATTTTAGCATAGCTAACAAACAATAAAAATATTTGGCTAGTTTTATACCAAATACATACGGTTAGAACTTTTCCATGCTAGCTGCTATATTACTGTAGTCTAGCTGCCAAGTAGCTAGCTTCTGTAACAATCTCTTTTAGCTTCTTTCTTTTTTCTCTAAAATGTGCCATTTACTCGCTCCTGGCACATTTCATTGTGTAAAGACTAAGTGATGAAGAGAAATAGGCTAACTAGCTTCCTAACTGTGAATTAGCAAGCCTGTGAGAGAGTTGAATGGTGGATGGTGCAACACACAGCTATAAAACTAAGTTAGCTTCCACCATTTTGAATTCTCTGGCTTTCTGGTCTCTCTGAGACGTGTTGGATGTCAAAGTTAATGAAGCAATGAGCCAACTTTTCAAAGAATGAGTAGCGCTGCATGTGAAATGTTTTTTTCCTGCCTTTGCTGACACCACTACCCAACAAACACCTGGGGTGTGAGGGGTGGTGGCAGGTTGTCGTTGTCAATGTTGTTGGCATCCATTGCAGAAACGGTGTGAGGCAGAATCTCTAGAGGGTATTTCTCCAGGATGTTGTTCACCTCCCGCTGTACACCCTCAGGCCAGGAGAGGAGGTCGGCCTGCATGCTCTGTGCAGCCTCCATCAGCGCATCCTGTCGGCTGCTGATGCCTGACAGCATCTCCAGATTGTGATTGAGCTGAGCCAGGACAGGGTTGGTGGGAATCACGCCAAGTGCCGGGTCAGTTTGGGGCCAGTCAGCCTCTGAGCTGTTGGATCGTGGTGAGGCTTGGCCTGACATGTAGCGCTCAAATTCGTCAGCGGAAAGGTTGAGAGACTGAGCATCCAACTTCTCGATGAAGGCCACTGCACAGCACTGAAGAAGACAACACAAAGGAGACAGAGCAGCTGAAAATCATGTCTGGTTTTCTCTCTCAGCAAGTTTCATCACATCCAGGCCTCTGACAGAAGAAATGATCACATTGGTACGTGTCCACAATAGGTGCATTCCATTTTATATCATCGGTGGCAGTATCATGTCTCTACCCCTCTCCATTAACATACTGTGACATAACACATATTGACCCCCTCAAAATATATATTTTAATCTCCCAGATCCACATTAAGATGTAAATCCAGATCCGATTGTACATATTAGAGGAATGAGTTGTCCATGCCTGGGTTATTTGTATTTTGATTGGCCTGTTCTTATTTTACATGATATTGTCAAAATGTTTCTAAAAAAAAAAAAGGTCCAAAATCATGATGATGAGTCTCTAAAGACTCTCCAGCTGATCCAGAATGCTGCTGCACGTGTCCTGAGCAGAACTAGTATCAGAGATCATATCTCTCCTGTATCGGCCTCTCTGAATTGGCTCCCTGTAAAATCCAGAATAGAATTTAAAATCCTTCTCCTCACGTCCAAAGCCCTTAATGGTCAGGCACCGACACACCTCCAGGAGCTCCTAGTACCCTACTACCTCTGCAGAGGTTCAGAAGTTTAATGGAAATACACAAATATCTCATGAGAAATAACATGAGGGGAACTGTTTAAGCTTAAATAAAGCATTTATGTAGGATATTATTAGTCATTTTAAGATGTTTAAGAATTTTCAGGGCCTTTAATTATAGTACATATTGAAGTAAATATTAAAGTAAATATTTGTAGAAAAAGCTTAACTGTTGAGCGACAACCCACACAGCGAATTCTTAATTAGCTCCACTTTCCTCATACGGAACCACGTTGAAAGTTGAGGCTCAAACCGGCTGTGATGAGAACTGAAGCAGAAGAAGAAGAAGAAGAAAAAACAAACAAACAACAGACCAGGTTGGTGAAGTAGTATCCATCCTCTCCGGTCATCAGCCTGCTGGGGTTACAGAAGCGGGTGATGTACTGGATGTTGGACTGAAGCCGTGGAGGGTTGGCCTTGAGCACAATGTAGATGAGGGCTGGGAGGAAGTCGTCAGCTGAGGCCGGCTCGTTCTTGGTGATCCTAATGGCACTGAAGATGTGTTTACTGCAGCGTGTGATGCACCCGAGTTTGTCACGAGGAACTCTCTTCGAGTCCATCTCAATGACATCTAGAATAGACAAAGACAGATGCAAAAACAACATCTGAGAATGAGTAAACTATTCAATTAGTTGATTGATCAGCAAATACTTCGATAATGGATAATTAAGTTCCCAAAAATGTACTTGTTCCAGCTGTTCAAATGTAAATATGATGTCTTTTTCTTACTCTTATGATAATTAAAATAAGACAGGAAATTTATCTTTGAGAAATCATGAGCAATTTTTGAACAATGTCTGTCTTTTTATAGACCAAACGATTAATGGATGATTTGACTAAATAAGTGTCGGATTGATCCATAATGAAAACAAGTCGTTAGTTGCAGCCTAACTCACTTCTATCTTATTTATTTAGCCATGCAGACAGTTGGTTATATTTTGGTGAGATATCTGTCTCTGAATTTTCTGCCTCCCCCCTTAATGGTGTGGTGTGTCTGGAGGTGAATGAGAGACATTGTGTGGTACTTTGTTCCGCTTTAAAGCTAAAATATGTACGTGAAAAACCCATTTACTGCTTTTATATTTACAATACAGTGTCTGTTTCAGCTAGTTTGAGATTTCTTTTACTTATTGTAATTATAAAAGAAAGAAAATGGTGAAATATCAGTGATGCATAGGTCTCTGTTTAACTGTCAGCAGCTGACGGAGCTGCAGCAGAACATCGTAGAGCTAACACAGGCGGAAGCCTTCATGTGATGGACATGTGACGGGACATTTGCACTGATACACACTGTTTAATGTGATCAAACTGAGCAGCTCATTTGCTACTTTGCTTGGTGGCGTTCAGCAGGTTAAAGTGCAGCAGAGCAAAATGGCTGTGTAAGTTAGATAAGAAGGAGACTTTAGCAGGAAAGCTAATATAAGTTGTTGTTCAATGTGTCTCTTGTGTTCTGTCACGTCCGGCTCATTTAGTGACTCTGATGAGAGAATTCACTAATTCACTAGTTGTCTCTATGTAGACGGAGAACCAACAGGGACCTGGCAAATTAATGCAAAGTTAGAGGGCACCTTCATCAAACCAAATAAATATAATACATTTCTCCCGTTTGGTCTTTTTTTTTTTAAGGAGAACACACGACAGGTGATTGACGGATTAATTACTTTAATCACACTGGAGCTTCAAGCGCACACTCTGACCTGTTATTGCTTTGACCACATTCTCAGACACTTCAGGGATTTCTTCATCCATAGACACACACAGCATCTGGATGGTCACCCAGTGTAAGGCCCTGAAACACAAAGAGTCAACAGAGTAAGTGTGAAGCTTTTCCCCCTTACGGTGTAACCATACACATTCTTTAGAGACACTTCCCCCGGGGTGACAAACAGCTGACATTCACATGTACGGTGTGATCAGCTGCACTAACACAATCACATGGCATTCAGACACACATTTTCACACAGTGATGAAGATTAGTGTGGTGAAGCTTTCTCAGACACTCTGTGGCATTAAAGCAACACAGTACCTCCAACGAAAAGAAAGCCACACGACTCTAAAACCAGCAAACACTCCTAAATTAAACTGTATCTAATCTGAATATGTGTGTATTCTTCTACTCCTAAAACAAACCAATAACTCCCAATATATTATCATTATTATTATTCACACCTTATCCTCTTCTGTGTTGCCAAGTCCTTCTTCTCATCATCAGTGGTTTCTGGACAGAACACGCTCTTATACAGACGAGTCATTATGTACTTTTCCACCTGGTCCATCACCTGCTCCACAGACTCTGAAGAGCCTGGTGAACAGAGATTCATCAGATCACGTTAGTTAGAAATAATGAGTGAAAACTAGGGTGGACAGTTCTGAGCGCTCTGCTGTCTAGAGGCAGCTACACAGTCAGATTATTAGTCATGGAAACAATGGCTGAATGATACCTGATTGCAGATGAGATGTCTGAACCAACCTTTAAAGTGACTGATCAAGCGGTCAGCCATGTTCTGGTAGAAATCCTGAACGCACTCTGACAGTTCATCAGCGCTCAGTTCCTGAGGGGATAAGGCCAGCGTATTGATAAGGTCGTGACCAAAGCGAACATATTATTATGACACTAGACGTCAGATCATTTCGGACCTTCTTGCTTGACATGTTCACGATGAAGGCTCGGCACTGCTTATGGATCTCTCGTCCCGGCTTCTGGAGGTTTTTCAAGAAGTCCACGAAGTCCTTGGACACTTGGTCCATGTCGAAGCTGGCGTGGTGGCTGATGGATGGACTGGGGGTCTTGCCTTCTTGGTTTTCTGATGAGGAAGAACCACGTTAAGCAAATGTAATATGTTTGGCTACCTTCCCTCCCTCCTCCAGTCTATGTCTACATGGAAGCGAATTCAGACAAGTCAACAAGACAAGATACAGCACAGTTTAGAATGTGTTGGTAGTTGTATTCTTTAATCTGATCAGAGTCAGGCTAGCTGATGCCCCTTGCTAATTTAACTTACCAGCTTTGTGCTGAATGCAGACACACAAGATTTGCCATCAGTCTTTTCAGCCAACTCATGCATGAAGTTAGAGATGCTGAACTTCTGACCGCAACAGTACAAGTTGCTAACAATAAGCCATCGCTCTGTGCTGAAAAACATCTTTCTGGACTTGGGGTGCTGCAAGCCAAACTAAAAGCTGAGATTTTCTTTACTTATCATAGCAGGTGACTCTACAACACTCTCAATGTCAGACCTTTCTTGGGAGCAGCGCGTGATGAAGGGCTGAAGAACTTCTTAACGGTGGTCACTTTGCGCGTCTTCTCATTGGTCTTCTTCTCCTCGAACTTGGAGAAGGGTCCCAGAGAGGCGTGCCCTGGGTGTGGCTGTGGTGCTGTGGACTGGGAATGGGACTGTGCCTGCGCTCCTTGACTACTGGCGTATGCTGCCTCCTCCTCTCGCTGCAGCCTGATTCCACAAACATTTGACAGAGTAAATACCAATAATCGCTGGGAAATTATGATCATCAAGAACATAACAATATGACAGCCTCGTTCATTTTATGGAGGAAAACTTGAAACCAGTGAATCCAATGCACTGTACTGAAATATACTGCAAGGTTTTGGCAAAGAAGCAGCAGGTCTTACTTTTCTGCCAAGGCCCAGTCATCCTGGATCTGTTTCTGCCGTACCCGCTGGTACTCCTCCCTCCAGCACTTGGAGCACAGGCCCTGCCATGCTGCATTTCCATAGTAACCGCATCCCTTTTTGCACAACAGGTCTGACTGGTCCACATGTATCCCTCGTCGCTCCGTCCGCTGACTCATGATGCTAAACAACCTGGAGGGAAAAATTGATGATAGAATTTATTAGCTCATTTGTATGTCCCGCGGCATTCTTCGCCGCAAGTTTGTGGACTTGCAATAGAAAGCTCCCGTCAGCTTTATAGCACTATATTGTGAGTTTTTTCAGCTCATTATTTGGCTGTCCGACTCACAACTTAATTATTTGGTTGGTAGGTTTCAGTAAAAGAAGGAAAATGCTCAAAAAAGCAACACAGCACCAGACAGATAGAAAAAGTTAATAATAAAGAGTAAATATGGAGCTGACATTGATTGGGTGACCAAAAAAATGACTCTATATATATATGACCATATCATAAAAGGTGATGATATGTGTTCATAACAATTGTCTGCTGACCAAAATAGGCCAAAAGCAGCAGTTATAAGTTTAAAGTAGCAAACTACATTTTGCTGTAGCAGCCCTCACTGAGGCAGTACCTCAGTACTAAGTAGGAGCAACCTCAGAGGTTATTACCAAACACATTTAAAAATGATAAATTAAGCATATAGTAATTGCCTAGGATTCATAGTAAATGCCACACAGCCAGCCTGAGGTTATGGAAGCGCTGAGCTAAGTGGACAAGCCAACCTTTGTTAGTCTGACAGGAGAGGATTTGATTCAAGTTGGGCTGCACATAATAATACTTTAGCATTGATATCCTAATATGTTCAATGTCAAGAAAGTCAAATTAGGTCAAACATGTCATGCTACAACTTTTTTCGATGCTTAATACAAAAGGAAAACTCTCAACGTTCTCATGCTCCATGACTGATGTACAAGCAAAGTCTGGTTGTTCATCAATCACGTAGATTAAGATTATACATTTTAAACCTCGTTACAAATAGTAGATCACATTTAAATAACCCGACTGTGACGCACAAGTCCATTTGTAAAGGATATTAAGTGTTATTTTTTTCACAAATACTGCTCCGCCTCTGAGTCAGGGGAGGCAGAGGAACTGACTAAAAATGAAACTTGCTGTGGTAGAAGTAAGGGGGGGTGGGAGGATTTTGTTAGATTCTCACCCAAATGGCGAGAGTTATGATTTACTGTATCTTTACATGACCAACACAAAGCACGTATCTGGTGAGATGTCCTGTATTTCTTCATATCACCAAAAGAATCACAATGTCAGTCTGTTAATGAACTCAAGGCACCTCATCTGGCCAGAGATATAATCTCTTTTAGTGTTGCGATGATGATGATGATGACAGAGACGCCAAAATCCCCCATAGGTTCTCATGAAATTGAGATCTGACCCTGTGAAGACCATAGGATATGATTCACTCACTGACCCTTCAGTGAGACCGTGTCTGAAGTCCCCTGCTCCTAAAGCCATCATTGGGTTTGTCTCCATTCATTTATTTATTTAACAAAGGTTTGTCACACGTCTCTGACTCAGTTAGCAAATGTGCTACAGCAGCTACCACAAAGGAGCGCGTTAGCCATGATAGTTACGTCTTATCACTCGGGCTGACTCGTCATTTAAACATGCCGTTATCTACTACGAGGCTATGGTACTCACCCGTTATGTTCTCACCGATCACAGGCAGTAAACGTGTGTTATGGAGGAGACAGACCTCCTCTGCGTGTCTGTTGTATGAGAAGCCCAAATCTACAGGGTCACGTCAATGACGTAAAACACGGAAGTCCGGCAACAATACAACTGTGTTGAGATTACAAACACTGTTTTTAAATTTGTTGCTTAAAAGTGGGGTTAGAATTGTTTTTTGCAAATTAACAACATTTTTAGCACGCTAATTCAGAAGTCTATTTAAAGTAAACGGACTTGAGAGGTCTATTTACTTCCGCATCAGGGGCTAATTTTTAAGGATTGGTTCAACATGTAATGCTGGGGGTCATGTGACACCAAGTAGCCTATCAGACATTTTAATGACTAAGGTTCATACAAATCATAAGGTGAAATGTATCATTTATTAACTTAGAACTAATGCACTATTAGACTTGCTTTATATAGCAGTACATGTGCATTTTGGGTTGTTAGCATCTATGTTCTGTAAGTAAGCTGATAAATTGGAGTAAAAGGAGGAATATAACGCTGGACGGTTGCAGGGATAAGTTTAATTATTATTATTATTTCATAATAATTCACAGCATTTTAACTAATATCTTTTATGTCATTTAAGTTAATTACCTCGACTGCCAACAAGAGTTGAAGGAGATTATGTAATCACCCATGTTTGTTTGTCTGCAAAGATTGATTAAATTCTATGTATGGGGTGGAACTTTGGCCAAGTAAGAGATTCAGTTTTTCTTGATTCAGTTTTGAAGCAGATCCAGGAATGGATAAGGAATGTGGATCACTTTTTAACTTTGTTCAACATTGTGAAACAGTATTTTTTTAAAAACATGTTTCTATTGTCTAGAAAAATAATCATAGGCCAATCAAAGTAAAAAATAACCAGGTATGGACAACTCATGATGTTCTACCACCATATTCAATTTCATCCAGATCCGGATCATAATCCAGATCCTAGTCCGGATCTGGGAGAATAAAACGTATATTTATAGGGGGCGATATGCACTGGGTCGCAGTACACCTCTGATAAATTATAGGATTTTGTTGTGACATAGCTGGACGCTATTGTCCAATTGTTCAGGTTTCAATAACAGCGCTGTTGACAGAGGTATGTGTTCTCTTTGATATATATAGGTATGTTACTCTTCATGTCTTACTTGTCATTGCCTAAACTGTACATAAGCATAATTTTATACAATTTTCACATTTATCTGATAAAGACACAAATATTTAATAACAGATAAAAATTGATAATAAGACAGGATGTGTGAAGCTATGGACATGACATGGAGAACTAAACTTTTCTAAATAAAACAGAAAATAGTCTGTGAGTTTATTAAGTAAAATGTAATTTTTTTTTTTCACAATTGCTCCGGTCACCCTCACACGTCTTTGTGTCTTTGTGTCTTTGTACTGGTTGCTTTAGATGCACAAAAAGTCACATTTTACATTTCGTCATCCTCACAGCTACAGCTGGACATCACTGAATAAGCTCAGTATATCTATGCCTAACAGTATGGGACTGCTTCCTTATTGACATTAAGGTTAATGTTCAGCCGCTGCATCTAAATGTGATATCCAAAAGTTCTGTGGTATCAGTTTTATTTATCAGCACTGAATTTGAAACAGATGGTTATTATTACAACCTTGCTATGATAGCAATATTTGTTACAATATTTACTTTTCCTAAAATGGCAAAAATAAAAACTGCCAATAAAACAATGTCACACTTTTGTATGATTGATTTTTTTTTTCATGGGACAGCGTCTACACTTCAGATAGATCCTGAACTTTCAATCTTTGGCAGCAGCCAAAAAGAATTCACCAAACTGAGTGACAAACAAAACATCCATCCGGTAGAGAGAAGTCTTCATAAGGCTTGTTTCTTTCAGTTGGTCAAACGACAGATGAATATTAGATCTTAAAATCATCACTTGGTCTAAGATTTGATGAAATTATGAGCGCTAACCAGGCAAAAGACACTACAAACAATGACTTTTAATCATGTTTACCACAATATTTATCCAGTGTTTGAGATGTCACAACAGCAAAAACAACCATTTGTTCACACCTACAGGCAATTTAGAGTCACCAGTTCACCTCTCCTGCATGTTTCTGGACTGTGGGAGGAGGCTAGAGGGAACCAATGCAAACATGGGGAGAACATGCAAAAAACAACAACATGCAAACTCCACACAGAAAGGCCCAAAGTCTGGACTCAAACCCAGACATTTAAAGAAAATAAATATGGTTGGTAGCCCTGTAAATACTATATATATATATATATATATATGTCTGAGTAAACCTTGTTTCATTTGAATAAAAGTAAGTGTATGTATGCTCAAGAGGTGATTGTTGGACTGGTCATGCTGAAAACCTCAGTCTAACTGGGGCAAATAAACAGAGGGTCAGAAACACAGATAACAAGCAGACCTACTGCACATACACCAACACACACTGACTAGACAGACAAGCATAACCATGATCCTGACAGGTCGCGGTCTGTGTCTTCCTTCTCCAGCCACCGTCCAGGAGCTTTTCTTTGTGGCTCGAGATGCTAACATCATCCCGGATATCTCTCTAGATCCTGTCCTCACCACCTACCTCTCGCTGGACTCCTCAGCAGCACTGCAGCACCATTATGCCTTCTTACAGAGGAGCATGAGCAGTGAGCAGCAATCCGCATTCAGCCTCAACCTGACTGAGAGGCTGGGAGGCAGCAGCAGGGTCACCCATGGAGGAGTAGGGGTTATTGCTCTGGCTCTGTCCATGCTGTTCGAGCAGGTCGCCCAACAAGTATGTAAAACCTTTTGGTTTCATGTTGACATGGGGATCTCACCTCCACCGAGGAGGTAATGCTTTCACCAGCATCTGTTGGTTTGTAGGTTGTATGTCTGTTAGCAGGATTACACAAAAAACTAGTGGACAGATTTTCATTAGATTTGGTGGGAGAACTGAGGGGTCGATCCAGGAGACATTTCAAGATCTTTGTTCGCCCTTTTCATCTACATATTTGTGGTGAGAGGGAGCGGGTGTGTGTGTGATGAATGGTGCTGACAACACCACCACCTGGGGAATATCGCCCCAGAAAATAGTTCAAGTTTAACCACACAAAAAAAGCTAAGGTCACATAATCCATGGGTATTTTCTTTGAGTAATTTGGTAACACTGTGGTCCCCTGAGGTTGTATAGGACATAGGTGAACCTATGCTAACCAGAGCATGAGAAGCATTCAGGAGCCATGACTAATAATCTTTGTTCTTGTTTAATTTGCTTGTTTCTTGAGAAATAATCCACAACAAATGCAGAAACTTTGCACAGAAAAACACTTATTTTGCCTGTGTTTTGCCATCTGTTTTGATAAGTTTGGGATTAATTTTTTGGACAAACTGCCACTAGAAATACCTACTGAGGTCTATTGTATCACAAAGCATGATGCTAACACAAAACTGAAACCGTCCTGTAATCCCACCAGGTACGAGCTCAAGGCTCACCAGAAGGGGACCTGTCATCAACTGAGATATCCCAGGCGAAGATGATTTTTGGCATCAGCAGTTCATCAAGAATTGGCTGGATTATCCAAAGCTACCTCCACCTGGTCCCTAGCATCGCCAACAACCAGGATGAGATGGCTGAGAATACAGAGCTCTTTGACAACTGGCTGACACTCGAGCTGCTTGATCATTATGAGAGGATGACCAATAAGAAGAGAATGAGTTCAGTGTCCATGCAGCAGTGGTTGGCAGGAGCTGCATTTCATGTACACTTGAGAATTCACCAGGTAAGGACAGAGAGAAGCGATCCGGTGTTTAGGATTTAGTGGCATCAAGAGGTGTTGGTTACAGATGGCATCCAACTGAATACCCCTTCTTTCATCCTTATTTACGTTGGCCACTAAGAATGTGGAAGATGCAATAGACCCTTTCTAGTTTGGTTTGTTCTGGCTACACTACTGTAGGTATAGCATTGCAGAGTTCGTAGAAGAACAACTCTGATATTTAGAAATGACTCATTCTAAGTAGGGCTACACAATATTGGAAAAAAATGACTTTGCAATACGTGTCTTTTCTGAAATTAATATTGTGATGTGAAAAAATGCACCAATTTTCCCCAGATGGCTCAAATAGCTCCATCTGAAAAGAAACAATAACCATAACAGGTTTGACACATTTAAAACCATGAGTTTTCTGTTTGTATCAAGCATCAACTGGAAAATTTGTGTCCAAGGACGCTTCTGGAAAAACTCAAATTTGTGCTGATGTGGATAAACCATAAACTCTATTATTGCAGAATAATAGTAGAATGACATAAAAATGAAGTTCGAATGTGTCTCAAAATGCAAATAAGCAGAATGAAGAAACAATGATGAGATAAACACCTTCAGGGTCTCTACAAAACAACATGTGTGAAATTTCACTAATAGTTCACGGATGGACAAGGGTAACCCTATATGCCCCCTTTGGGTTTATTTGTCTTACCTGACATTGTACATCTTGTGATGTGACTATTGCGGATGTGAACATTGCAATGTTGATGTTGAAACATTAAGAACGCAGCTCAAAGAAGACGTAGCACTCGTATGTCTTCGTACAGTGACAATAACGACTTTGTATTCTAAAAGCACAATTCTTATTTCCAGATGATTATATATTAAACACTGAGTATTCAAGTATAGGAACAATAAACAAGTATATGAATCTAAAGCCAACCAGACCTAAGGCCATTCTGCAGTCACAAGTGTGCACTACTGCCACCACTGTTGGTGTAGATTCTCATTCATTGTACTCATTGAAGGTTGAATCTGAAGAACTGAAGAAGCCTCTTGGATGAGAGGTGGAACATCTTCAAACCCTAAACAGAAGTTCAGTATAGCTTCAGATTCAACCTTCAAGGATTAAGAGTACTCCATGTAACTGATCTGAATGCAAATTAAAGTACAAGTACAAGGCCAAAGTATAAGTAACTTGTTTAAAATGAGTCTTACAAGTTGATAAAAACTGAGTTAGATCAACTCAAATTAAATTGATTAGATTTTACAGTGTACGTACTTCATTGTTGGCACTGAATCATCCAATGTGGATGTAATTCCAGTGACTTACTGGGCTGATCTAAACGCTCTTTTATCTTGCCCCAACAGGTTCGTCTGAATTCTGTGCCTGTAGGATCAGCTGAGTCACTGCGCTGGTCTTATAAATCAGGGTTAGCGCGTCTGGTTCAGGGCTACACAACCTACCTATACCGAAACATTCATGTGACTACAGCTCTAAGAAAAACAAGAGCCAGTGGACCAAGACAAGCTAACGAAATTATCAAAACCAATATGAACTGTTCAGCTAATGGCCTTTTTAATGATAGCCAGGTTAGTCCAAGTAACTCAACTGATAAATTGAACGAGACTACCACACCCAGTGACGTCATCAGCAGAATTAGTCAAAGAAATGGATCCAGTGAAGACTTTGGACTTGATGAAGCAAAAGGAAGTGATGAAACCGCTACGGACAACAGAAAGACACTCAACTATTCTACTGGATATAGCAGGGATGAGGAAGTTGGTCTGTTGGTCATTGAGCCAGGGAGGAGTGTGAGACACACTGTGCAGCATCATCCCTGTGAGTCTCCAGCCATACAGACAGCTTTGGTGATTCGAATCATCAATGCTCAGGACCTGGAGCACAACAGAAACTTTTTCCGCAACGCTGAAAAAGTCTTCCGCAGCCTGCTGAGGCAGAGGGACGACTTTGAGCTGAAGACAAAGTAGTCAGACATGATTGCATCCAATGCTGTGCTTGTTGTCCTCTTTGGTACATGCAGCATGGAGAGAAGACCCGGGGAGAGTGTCCTCTGCCAACTCTCAGATTCCCTTAGCTTATATACTGTCAGGTGACAACAGGACAACAGATGCAGACTTCATGATGGGTGTAAATCATGCCTTCCACAGAGCCGTGACCATTTGCTATTTTCAGAGACAATGACTGTCCTCTGACCTGACTTCCTGTGCACCTTATGCACAGAGTAGTGCTTTCATCTGACTCCTGACAACCCCACAACCCAGGCACAGAGAATTGCCTCTTATATAAATCCCTTACCACTCCACACCTAAGCAAAGAGAATGGTCCACACGGGTAGAAATGATCTAGGGAATCCATTCCTGGACTTGAAGACAGATATGCCCCCAACACAAGTTATTTTCATTCCACTGATGTCATATTTAATGTCTTAGTTATCTTTTCCGCTCCAGTGTGTTTCTGGAGAATGTGAGTTCACCACTAGATGGAGACAAAGAGCCATTAATGGTACAAGCAGAGAAAGCCTGTTGTTTACACTAATGGGCCTCGGGGTGTCGTCCAATTCACCAAAGTCAGTTCTGAAGTCTGTTCTTTATGGTGGAGTTTGTCAGGCAGACGGTATCTGTAAAATATTTACTGCTACATCCACCCCGTTTTCTTTTAGAACCAAATACCGTCTCTTTTTCAGTCACAATCCTTTATGGACGTTTTTCGTTGTTTTTTTAAATCTAATTTGTCTGATCTAAGTTTCCGTAGTGTAGTGGTTATCTGGTTATCACATCCGCCATCCACAAACGCGGAAGGTCCTCGGTTCTTTTTTTTTTCTTCTTTTTTTTAAACTTTATTTTTTTAAAACAGTTTACAACACAAGAACGGGCATAAACAAATATGGCATGAAAATAAAGCGACAATAGTGGAAGGAAATTACAGAATTCACAAATATCAATAAAGGATTCAAAATAATTCTCTATTTTCCAGTTACTGAAACAAAATAAGCACAGTTAAAATGAAAAGCTAAAAAAAAGAGTACATATTCATGTAAACTAAAGAGCACAAACGAGCAAGGCATGAGACATTAGAATAGCAAGGATTTGAAATAAAATTATAAGTTTTTCTGTCTTTTATTAATTTTTACCATCTTTTTGAGGTACTTGAAATAATTGGTGAAGCTGTGTAGGAATATTGTGAAGGAGGGATAGCTTCTGTTCCACTTACACATATGATATTTGCCCAAGATAATTATGAAATTTACCATATCTAAAATTCTTGCATTCAGGTTATCCATACAATAAACAATGTCAGTTTATGTAAACATAGGAATCCCCTCAATCTTTAGTGATGACCAGCTATGGATGTCCGACCAAAAGGAGCCAGAAAATGAACAATTAAAAAATAAATGGTTGATGGTTTCAGCTTCTTTTGAACAAAAGGCACAAGGGTCCGCTTCAAATTTAAATCTGTTATGGAGGAAATCACTGACAGGGTACCCTTCTGATGCTATTTTAAAATGGGTTTCATTGACTTTGGAAAAACTGGACATGATAAGTAGAAAGAAAAGGACTTCTTCTTTAGAGATGCTTCGATCTGATCACACACAAAACATGAGTTCAAGTCACCAAAATGCTTTTGTTTAAAGATTAAACTAACTTTCTTGTTATTACATCCTTTATCCAACATTTCAATACCATCAATCTTTAAAGAAGGGAGTACTTGACGAGTATTGCACACAGCTCTGAAACACTCAGAGTGATGGAACAGGAATTGCTTTCCATATCTTTCCATATTCTTTACATTCTTTACGGTTCTTTACATATTCTTTACATTATCATACCGATTTCGTCGATCAAAGGATAACAAAAGTCCAGTTGAATCCAGTAAGTCGTGTACAAATGTTACACCATTCTCAAACCATTCAGCCTTAAAAATTGATCTTCTATTAATGGTTAGAACTCTGTTGTTCCACAGTACAGAGTTGTGAGGAGAGAGATTTTGGGTAAATACGTCCTCGGTTTGAAAACCTGTGGAAACACATGTTTTGGCCGGGATTTTCTATATTTTCTAATATTTTATCTCTTTTTTTATAGTTAATTTAAAATATGTGTTTGTTTTTTGTGTAATCGTAGTGTTAATCATATGAATTTAAAAGAAGAACTGACAAAAACAAAACAAAACGTAACAAAAAAAAACTTTTTTACAGGAACATATGTGTTAATGTAACTGTCAGGACTTTCTATTCGGTTAAGTATCACAGCAACACTAGAAAACAACCAATATATTTATATTTATATATATTTCTAAGCAGAAATAAGTATGACAAGTGATTGTGATATAAGTTTAAAAACTGTTTATTTATATGCACAGCTATATGATTAAATTAATTCATTTTCTCTGGCTCCCTCCAACAATTGATGCTCATTCAAAATGATTAAATAGAAAAACAAGCAGTAAATGAGAAATAAAGACTCTGCAGGACATAAGATATGAAATAGTGCTGAAGTAAACAGAAATAAAATATAACCCAGAAAATAGAATAAAAATTGTGCAAAGTAGTCACAAAAATACAACATTGGGACAAAAACAGCGTTGGTCCACTGTCTGGATCAGCACCTCTGAGCTCCACCGGCGACATATCACCACTATTTATTTGCAAATTGGCTTTTGGTAGTATGAAAATAGCCTGCACTTATTCCTTAAAATAATCTTGACTTAATCAGTAACAGAAAAGATACATAGTAAAAACCAAAAATGTAAGCAGCAAAAATGTTCATACTAATATTTATTCTTATGTAAATAGATAATTTTTCCTACTTTCTCTGACATGACATGAAAGCACACAGAATAATCACAAGAGCCAGAGGGCTAGTTTGTGTGCTATGTTGTTGAGGTCCATGATTGTTATTTGAATTCAGGAAACGTCACATACTTCTTTCCATTAGGTTTCACCATCAGGGCCTCCCCATTCATTGTCTCATCGGTCACCAGCTCAAGGAGGCTCTCAGTTACCTGAGACATACTGAAACAAATGATTTTGGTGGTTAAACAGAACAAGCATGTAAAGAATATCATACACAGTCATGGCTATGTGTCAAAAATGTGAAAAGACTCACTTTAACATCTTTTTGCTTAATACCAATGTTTGAGTTGCAGAGGCCAGGTGGGAAAATCGTCCCAATTTGTCCGGAAAGTTGGAGAGGAGATCCGTTTGGACGGTACCTGGGCAAAGAGCATTAAATCGTATCCCATAGCCAGAGGCAGTGGAGACAGACTAGAAAAAGACACACAAACACAAACATAGAATTAGGCTTCAACTTCTCAGAGGTAAAATAATGGAAAGCACAGTTAAACTGCTATTTTCTTTTATTATCGATAAACATCGTCATAATAAAACCCTCTTTACCGCCATGGCTCGAGTGAAGCCAACCACGCCATGCTTGGTGGCGGTGTAGACAGGACAGGCCAGCAGAGGAGTGAGACCTGGAGGATTTGTGTTAAAGCAGTCAGTTTTAAAGGATTTCCCTGTTTTCAGGCAGCAGTTTAAATATAACAATGTCAAAACCTGATGGCATTTGTTGAATCCCCTAAATGAACATTTTAAAGACTTTTACACCAATATTTTGTATATTATATTTTTAAATGAAGACACACACACACAACAATGCATTATGGGCCGAACCTGACACGGATGACGTGTTGACGATGACCCCTCCCCGACCTCCAGTCAGCTTGTTCATGTGGTCCAGAGCCTGGTAGGTTACCCTGATAACGGCCATCTACATCACACAATTCTTATTTTGGCATTGATTTTTCCACCATGAAGATGAAAGCCTGCCTCTGTGTCCTCCATTAATAATAATGAGTTAGATTACTTCTGAGTGCACATGGGGTAAAGGCTGAGGAGTTCTTCCGGGTAAGGAGGAGTTCATCTATCAACAGGTTAGTAATAAGTAGACACTTCTAGTTTGAGCTGGATGAGGTCACAGTATAAATTCTTACAAGATTTATGGAGACGGTTTTCTCCCACTGGTCCTCATTCAAGATGCCGGCATTGTTGCACAGGATATCAATTCCACCAAAGGTTTCTGTAGTTTCCTGTAAGGCAGCTTAAAAGCACAGAATAATACAGTTGTTAACGTCCAGCTTACAACCACGTTGAACTGTTTTGCCCCTTACATGTCCATATTTGCAGCTTTCTCTTATCCTGTTCACTGAACTATGAAACTACTTGATACAGTTTTAAAAGGTCCGTCATGTTCCAAATACAGAAGATAAATATCACACTTCATGATATGAACTAGCAGATAGCTTATCACCCCGGGCCCTAATGTGACTAATAGACTAATTAAGTCATCACTCTGGCTAAAAGAGTGAGAAGAAAGCAGAATCCAGCCTCCAAACAAAGGAGGCTCTGGAGAAAACTGTAGGTCATATCGTTGAAATAAACCTCATTGTGGGCACCCTAATATAATCTGTCTGGATTTTTAAAAATTCAACTTTGAAACGAGTTAGAAAGCTGAAACTTTCTGGGGGGGGTTTTTCCAGAAGTTTCCTCTGTCATTTATAATATGACCAAATAGGGCAGTTTGTTGGTACTCCTGGTGATGCAGGTCCTCTGAGGGCAAAGTGTGTGTGCTTCCATACTAGCACGAACATAATGTATGAGTAAAAACTGTATGATATGGAATAATTATCCTGAGAGAGGTCAAGGTTTAGTCAACATTTAACATTCAAATGGTTTTTCTAGCATTTATGTATGTATGCATCTATGAATGCATGGTGAATCGTTGAACGGTGGAAATGAATTATAATTGGCTGATTCAATGACATTAAAATTTGAAAGTCTCATTCCACTGGATGAATTCAAACTTTACTCCAGAGAAAAGATTGTTTGGTCTTGATCTCAAAGAAACGTTCTGGTTGAATAAATGACAGAAATAAAGAAATGTAGACTCCACATGCACGTGTGTGTGTGTGTGTGTGTGTGTGTGTGTGTGTGTGTGTGTGTGTGTGTGTGTGTGTGTGTGTGTGTGTGTGTGTGTGTGTGTGTGTGTGTGTGTGTGTGTGTGCGCGTTACCTCTAATCTGTTCCTCTGACTGAACATCACAGGTCAGGAATAAAGTTCTTTCCGCTCCAAACTGTTTGTCGAGGGCTTCCTTCAAACTCCTCCCTGCAGTTTCGTTCACATCCAGGAGGGCTACCTGTGCAGGTGAAGGACAGCCAGAGAGCTTTCAAGGACATCTCTATCAGAATCTGATTCAGAATACTTTATTGATCCCCAGGGGAAATTGTTTTGCTACAGATTCTCCTTAGAAATAAATGGAATGAATGGTAAATGAATAAAAGAATAAGAATACAAGAGATAGAAGAAATATAAGTATATAAGAATATGATATGATTTAAGAATATGAGAATAAAAAGAATACATAATATAAAGTAAAAGCTCTTTGCTTTTTACTGAGCTGTAGGGACCTAATGCTACGGTGATCCACAATAAACATGGTACTGTATCCGCCAACCTTTACCTTGGCACCGTTTTCCAGGAGTTTTTCTGTCATTGCTTTTCCAATCCCCATAGCTGCTCCTGTCACTACTGCGATTTTACCATTTAATGCCATTTCAGCTGTTTGAAACGAAAAACAGAGGGATGTCAGCTGTAGATCCCTGCAGTAAGAGTTAAAATGCTAGATTAAAGTGCACCAAGTTCAACATCAACCGAACTATTTATGCAGAACTCAGTTTTGACTTACCTTTGGTAGAATCAGTTTACACTCCAACTCGGCTTTATCACAATGGCAAAATGAGTTGGAGCAGGACAAGAATCAAATCTATTGAAATACTAACCCGGAAAAAGCCTCCCCCTCCTACCACACAAATGCCACATCATCTCAACAATGAACGTTGCAAGTGACATGTGAGGCGGCCCGGAAGAGAAAATTACAGTGATGAATAGGAAAACACAATGACAAATCAAAAAACACACCACAACAAGTCACAAAACGCAACAACTCATACGACACAAAAAGAATTCATGAAACACAATAACAAATTTAACACAAGAGAAAACACAACAACGAACCATCACAGCGGCAAAACATAACCGACAACCACACCTTTGCTGTTCACCTGTCCTTAAAAAGACTGACACTGCTCGACTATCTAATCAGAAATTATCTTTACACTTCAGGGCCTCCGTAGACATGTGCATATTAATATAACATTAATAATGATTAATTAACAGACACAGCAGCTGAACAAACATGTACGATTGAATTTAATCAGAAATACTGAGTTGACCAAATTCAGTTTTTATCTCATTTTATTTTAGTTACTTTGGCATTAAGAAAACGGTCAAAGTCAGTTTACTTTTGAGTTTGGTTCATTTAAACAAACCAAGTACTGGGAACTTTAGCTTTTTTTCAGTACTTAGTTACATCCCACAATGTAACTAAGTATATTATTCTTGTACTTTGGTACCCCACAAAATAGATCTACTTTATTTGAATAGCCTGTTTTCTGTTCATACCACTTTCTACTTGTACTCCACTACTGTTATATGAGAAAAGTTGGATAAATGGTACTCAGCTTCTAAAATCTTTAATTCACATTCAGATCTGTTACATTAATGCTCTTAACAGTTGTGTCAATAGTACACGCCAGAATATATTCAGATGTACTTGTTTATTGTTCTGCAGCTGTCCTGTTCAATGTTGGGTAGCTGATGTTTTTTTTTCACATGAAAATAAATGTTTAATGACAGTTGACAAACTACATACTGTGGTTTTGCACAATGGGTACATAGATACTGTAGTTTCCCAGCATACCTTGAGACAATGTATTAAAGGCCATAAGCCCAAGTAACCTGTGTTTATAGTGTTCTGAATAATTATCAGTTAAGCAGTAATGAGCCCTTCAGAAATATTTCTATAGAAAATGGTTAATTATACAACACCATGAGTTCAGTCTCTCAGACGGTTAGTCACGTCCCGCCTGGGTGATGCAAGAGGGTGATAAAATAAATTAGTGTGATGTATTGTAATAACAAGCACTCCATAGCATGAAGCAAATCATTTAGTCAAACTCATGCAATAAGAAATCTCAGCATGTTACAATACTTTATAGGATACTGGTAGTTTCATTATCACAATAACAGTAAGCAAGCAAATTTAAGTGTTACACACACAAAATAACACACTCAAAACGCCGCCGTTGTCGTGTAAATGGGGCCTCATATCTGAAACGCCCCACTGTGATGATTAAATGTTGTTACAGGTTCTGCCCATTAGGTGACATTAGCAGTTTGTTATTAATAAACCTGTGAGATTTTGGTAAAACTAACTAGGGAGAAGTAGAAGAAGAAATGAACAGGAAGTAGACATGGTGTAATGAAAAGAGACGGAACAATAAAGTTGTTGGTTGTGGAATAAATCAAGCCTCAGCCTTTGAGAATGGACATGCTACACAGGATACATGAAGGCCATCTCGGTGTTGAAAAGTGCAAAAGGAAGACGAGAGAGACAGGCTTCTGGCCCGGAATCAACAAAGACATTGAGACACTGATAAGCAAATGTGACACATGCCAGAAACACAGAAACAAGCAAAGCAAAGAGCCTATGATGGTGGCTTGCCAACAGCGCCATGGCACAAAGTAGGAATGGACTTTCATCTCAAGGGTAAAGACTATTTAATGGTCATTAATTATTACTCAAACTTCCCTGAGATGGTGTTATTAACAAACACATTGTCAACCTGTGTCATGACTCATGCAAAATCCATCTTCGCCAGGCATGGCATTCCCCACACAGTGGTGAGTGACAACGGCCCACGCTTCAACAGCAGAGAAAGGCAGAGGTTTGCAGAGCAATATGATTTCTAGCAAGTGACGTCTAGTCCTCTCTATGCACAAGCGAATGGAAAAGCTGAAAAGGGAGTCCAGATTCTCAAAGCAATTCGATTCCCCCGATGGGGAGTTTCATTCCGTTTTTTTTTTCTCCTCATACTTTTTGTGTATTATCAACCAACGCACTGTTTATCAAATTGAATACCATTACATTTCAAGATTTAGTTGATTTTGACATTGCTTCGATAATGTACAAGGCGCAGAATAAGTTACTTCCGCACTGTAGTCAGAAGCTGTTTTAAGTACGAAAGAGTCAGTATACACTTAGGGGAATAGGTTTGTTTAAGAAAATGAAAGTAAGGACAAACATAAAATATAGATGTGTATCAGTCAAAGGAGTAAACCTGTGGAACAGACATAGAAATAGGAATGTAACTTTTTTTTAAATGTGTAAAAACAAGGTGATAAGCAAGTATAAAACTGAACCAAGTGTATGATGATGTTTCCAGAACTCCTGGTTTAAACTTTCAATATAGATTTTTAAAAATGTTTGGCTAAAAAAGAAATTATATTGAGCAAGAAATGGAAATGTGTGTATGGTTGCTTTGTTTCATTTGTGTTTATTTGTTTATTATTTATTTATTTATTTCTAAAATAGAATCTTGATATGTAAAAAGTTTAGGCATAATAAAGTGTAGCTTCAGGCTACACCTTCTGTTTAAAAAAAAAAGTAATATATTCCTACAGTTTTTTTGAAAAAAACTGGTTTACACCCTTTACAAAAAAACAACTTCTCAAATCAATTTGGACTGAAGCTGAATTGAGTCATTTTATGTGAATTTCTATTGTTGTTGTTGTTTAGCTGTTTGTTTGTTTTTGTTCCAAATTTTGAATGTGTCGTAGATTACTAAATGTCATCTGACTTTCCCTTGGTAATGGGATGAGTAGATTATAACTGAATTTCACTTTTGGCTTATTGGTCAAGATAAAAGTGAAAACACCACACTCCTGCAAACGTTTCAACCTGGTTCTATTGTGAGAAATAGCAATTGGGTAGCAGTACTACAGGGGAGTGTAGGAGTAATGTCCTGCAGGCTGCTAATACTTCCCCCCAAAATGTTTCAGGGAGAGCCCCACATATTTCTGGTCCTCAGAACAGGTATTTTATGCAAGTCAAACTCAGTCTGCAGCATCAACAGGAAGGGGAATACTGCATTTATTAATTTATTTAAATTAATTTGATTCTTGCCCTGCTCCCGCACGTTTTACTATTACGAGCACGTTTTAAAAAAATAATTTGCAATTAATTAATTACAGATTTGCAATTAAGATCAAAGCTCTCTTAAGAGGCAAATTTGATGAATCTTCAAAAGTTACTGAGGTAGATCCTGAAGAAACTTTCTCTAGTCTGCTTCCACCGCCTCAGGCTATGGGATACGATTCAATACACTTTGCCAAGGTTATGTCCACACCTTCAGACAGACTGGGACGACAGATAGTAATAAAACTGATATAAAACTACATAGAAGAAGCACATGTCTCTTCAAAAGCTGTTTCTGGATCAGATCAGATCTGTGACCACAGGCCTGTGGTCATTAATAATGTCCCCATCACCCAGATCCGCTCCTATAAATATCTTGGGGTCCACATTGACAACATCCTCAGCTGGAAGGTGCATGTGGGAACTCTCTGCTCCAAACTCCAACAGCATATGTACTTCCTACGCAGACTCAGGGTCTACGGAGTGGAGCAGGAGGTCATGCTGCTCTTCTCCCGGGCTGTACTGGAGAGTATCATTAGATACGGCATTACGGCCTGGTACGGCAGCTTGACAGTGCAGTTGAGGTCACAGGTTTCTCATCTGGTGCAGACTGCCATGAAGATCATGGGGGTTAAAAACCACCCATCCCTCCAGGTGATCTATGAGCAGTCTGTTATCAGACAGGCACAGAAAATCGTGTCTGACCCAACTCACATTCTCCACCCAGAGCTCCAACCCAGGATGATGGGTATATAGGTATATTGCGTATGGGTATACGCAATATGTTATCTGTGCAATATACTATTACTTGTGCAATAACTCCGCTAAGCTGTGCATTATTTAAACTCAACACTGAAGTACTTGTGCTTGTGCATATATGTGTGAATGTTATGTATGGAGCATGTATTGTGTGATATTGGTTTCAGTGAACTCACTGCATGCCTACTTGTTGTATCCTCTGTTAAATTGTAGTTGGACGGAGTCTAGAACAAATTTCCCTTTGGGGACAATAAAAGTATATCATATCTTATCTTATCTTATCTTATCTTATCTTATCTTATCTTATCTTATCTTATCTTATCTTATCTTATCTTATCTTGTTATGGGAATAGACTGTCCAGAAGAACGTGATAGAAGCCGAAAGTGTGAAATCATTCTGCAACGTTAACGTTTTTATAAAAAGCCATTTTCACAAAGTCGGCAACATACATAATGGGATCCACTTATACAACACCTACACAACAGCCTGACAGTAAATACACATTTAGATGAAGGGTTCTGCACTTTAAAGCTAAAAGGCAAGACATATGTATTATGTTTACTGATTTGTTATACACAAACTATGGCAGTGAGTATAAATGTATTTATTTTCTGTGACTTAGAATGACATGACGTAATGTGCACAATAACATGATTATGAAATCAAATGAGTAGACTAAGTGAGAGTGAGAAACAGGCTCAGGTAGATGTTGAACCAGAGGTCTAATTATTGTAGTCAGCAAAAGCAATGGTTCAAATTCAGCATTCAATGAAAACCAGTAGGAGGTAGTAAATGCATACTATCTCTGTACATTGTACTGATTAGTCATGACGATATTTTAATTGAAATTACTTGTCTGCCGCACATGAAGCACAAAGCAACTACAAAAATGAAGGAAAAGTAATATATTGTTTTCCTTTTGGCAACATCATGAGGGCATCTCCATTCTTCGTCTCATCGGTCACCAGCTCGAGGAAGGGTGCTACCGCTTCAGATACACTAAGAATAAAAAGTGACATCAATGAATATGCAGGCCTGCAGTTATCACCCGCGGTCAACATCATGTACCCTGAAGGACTAACGTATACGTATAATCAATGTGACGAACAAATAGTAGAGCACAGAAATAAATGTAGATTATGTGAGGCAAAGACTCACCTTAAGATCCCAAGCATGTCCACTAACTGTTCGGTGGTATCAGCCAGCGGGGCGAATTGCCCAAGTTTAATTGGGATGTCAGAGAAGAGGTCAGTTTGGACGAAACCTGGGCAAAAGGCATTGATTCGAATACCATAGCCTGCTGTGGTGGAAGCAGCCTGGTGACAAAATGTACAGTACAATGTATAAATACAGGTACTAAAAGGTGTATCTGTCTCAGTCCTGGATTATACTACTTTTATTGTACTAATCAGCCTGTGCTGTGCCCAACCAGCATGTCTAACAAATAAATGGATCCAGGTTAGACATAATGACTCATAACAGAACTTTGTCGGGTCATGAAAAACAATTTCCTTCCAGTATTTGCTGCAAAGTCTTGTACACACACTTTATCAAAAGAGAACCTTCCTTACCGCCATGGCTCGAGTAAAGCCGATCACTCCATACTTGGAAGCTGTATAGGCAGGACAGCTCGGCAGAGGACCCAGACCTGTAGGATGTGAACAGTCAATGTTAGGGTTAAAAATCTGAGGATGCACAAACTTCCTGTATTTGTTGTCTCTTATTTCCTGGTGTCATTTTCCATCAATGTGTCTGAAGGTAAAACATTTGAACCTTACTGTTGGTTTGCAGAGATAGAACCCAGATATCATCAGTCCATAAAATAAGTAAGGATTACTTTAAAGAATCACAATATTGAAATAACGTAACTTGATTACTTTCATTACTTTTGGATTATCCTGATAATAAATATGCCAGTGAATACAAGAGAAAATATACTGAGCAACTTTAAAAATGCATAAATTTGAAAAGCCCAATATTTTCCTTTCACTAGCCCTAATCTACTGAAACAAACAAACATGTGATACATAGAAATGACTTTTTTAAGAACCCACAACCAAAACACATTAAATCATGAATAACCATCATTTAGTCATAACATAGAAATAACAGTCATTGGTGCATTTCAGAGTAAACGATGGTGTTGGCGAGATTTTTTTCTGCATGATTGAAAAGACCTGGCCAAGGTAATAAAATCCTGGGTCTAATTAATGTCCTACTGAAACAACTGATGATGGCATGCAGTTGGGATGCTGATGGTCTGAACTCTGCAGACACGTGTAGCACAGGACGGAGATCACATTTAGTGACAAGTCCAGATTTAGCTTGTACAGAGCTGATGGTCGTAGGCGTGTGTATCGTTATCGTGGGGACGCTATCCTGCAGCATACATCCAGGAAGTGGACCGTTTGGTGGTGATGTCATGATGTGGGGAGCCATTGCTAATGGATAGCGGTCAGACCTTGTCCACATCCACGGTACACTGACAGCTATCCGTTACCAAGATACGGTCCTAGGTCCACATGTCATTCCCAGGATACAGCAATCAGCCATCACCTTCATGCATGACAATGCCAAACCACATGTGGCTCATGGCTCACAACTTGTCACAGCTCTGCGGGAAGAATGGCATGTCATCCAACAAGTCCAGATTAACTGTCTTATCCATTGCATGCAAAGGAGGTGTGATGCTGTGATAAATGCTGGAGGTGATCACAGGACTGTTGTTGTTGTTCTCTGTCTCACCATCCACACTTTTAGACTTTTAAACACTAAGGCAAAAACCACTAATTTGCACAAAAATGATTTTTCTGTATGGCTAAAGGGTGAATAAAGATGTGAAAACCATAATTTACCTTTGATATTTAATATGAACAGGATGGCATGAAATCCTACAAAATTATGCATTCCTACTGTTGCTCAGTATAAATAACTAAATCGCTAAACTGTCTTTAACTTAAATGTATCCACTAAGACAGCAGAACAATATAACAGATAAAAATGTGGAAACAAAGGTTTTTAGTATTGAAAAAAAGTCATTTGCTCAGTATTTAAGGAAGACCTGCTTTTCATGAAGCGTCTTCAAGCAGCAGCCTAGAGAAACCGATGATGAAAGTGTACAACACATAGAGAAATGTACAACTCTGTTTTCATGCACAGGCCACATGCATGTGTTGATGACTCAACACTGTATAAGACTGAAGTTATTAAATATTTTTACCAATAAAAATTGCCCAAAATGATACAAAATCATATTATCCCTAAAATATTGCCGTACTATAACGAACAGTATTCCACTGAATGATTGGAATGATTTTCTCTGCCCACTTGTCTGTGACCATCGTAATGCATCCAGCTCAGAGGATGGCTGATTTGTGTTGTGACATTTCGCTCTGAGTTATTGATCCGGAATCTGTCAGCTGTCAGTGTGCGTGTGAAGGTGTGCTTCACGATCAATGTCAGATTAAGCAGCAGTCCAGAGTGATTGTTGCTGATGAACTTTTGTATTCACATTAAGTGTGGCTGATGTTTGTGCAGGTCAGGGGATTGTTGAGGGTGGTGGGAGGTGGGGGTGGTGGTAGAACCTTTACCTGCCACGGATCCTGTGTTGACGATCACCCCTCCCCGACCTCCATTCAACTTGCTCATGTGCTCCAGAGCCAAGTAAGTCCCCCTGATAACGCCCATCTACAACAAAGAAGAGTTATCAGCTGAAATCAGTTTTTCTGTTCATGATTGTGTTGATGCTGCAGGTCCTCCTTAATGCACAAATGTTAGGAAATGAAACAGAGCAAGCTGAATGTAAAACCTGTACAATTTAAATAATTTCTTCCCATTAACTGCTGAAAAGAAAGACATGCAAATGTTTCTGTTTGCAGTTGTGCAACCAGCATTGCCGAGTAACTGCCAAAAATAACAGGTTGTAGTGCAATTTCCCCTGTGGGAGTGGTGCTTCTGAGGACAAGAAGTGTGCGTAACCACAACCAGCTGTAGTTTGTTGCTCCTCTTACAAGGTTGATGGAGACAGTTTTCTCCCACATAGACTCATTCAAGATGCCAGCATTGTTGCACATGATGTCTAGTCCTCCAAAGGTGTCTACAGTTTTCTGCAAGGCATCTTGAGAAAAGACAGATTAAGCAGTTAGGCGTTAACCAAGTTGAACTCTTCCTTTTTAAGTACATGACCTTTGACAGTTGCAAAACATGTTTAGTGTGGCATCATACAGCTGCAATGATTTGTAAATGAATTACTATATCACCTGATACTTAATATGATTAGTAAATGAATTACTATATCACCTACTTAATCTGCAAAAATTAGTAAATGACTTACTTGATTGCCTGATACTTCATCTGCAACTTTCCATGAATCATTTTTGACATTTTTTAAAGAAAATGTATAAAATCTTCTTATTCCAGCTGCTAAAATGTGAGTATTTTCTTACTTTTCCCACTCTTTTGATATTAAACTAAATGTCTTTGGGTGTTTGTTGGACAAAAATGTTTGTACACCTTGGGAAGTCGTGATGGGATTAAGAATTTTCAGACTTTTAATAGACCAAATATATAATAGAGAATATAGTCAGCGGGTTAATCAATAAAGAACTGTTGACTGCAGCCTTAATTCTGAGTAAAAATATAGTCTGTGTGTGTGTGTGTGTGTGTGTGTGTGTGTGTGTGTGTGTGTGTGTGTGTGTGTGTGTGTGTGTGTGTGTGTGTGTGTGTGTGTGTGTGTGTGTGTGTGTGTGTCTGTGTGTGTGTGTGTGTTACCTCTGAACTGCTCCTCTGATTCAACATTACAGTTCAGGAACAGAACTCTGTCCGGTCCAAAGTCCTTCTCCAGGACCTCCATTACCTTCTTTGCTGCTGTTTCATTCACATCCAGGAGGGCGACCTTCAGATATGCATCATGTTACCATTTTATAATGTACAGCTGCCTACCTACTGTAAAACTACTGCAGTCTCACACAACAGTCTGCAACTGCAATAAATCATAAACGCTATAATGTTCAGTTTTTGCTGAAACTCTTGAGATGCGCTTGCTTGCCTTTTAATTTAAAATTGAGTTAAACCACTCATGTTCAGTTTCTACTTTAATCCTATTCCAATTTCATTTGATGCACTTTATTTGTTTATTTACCTGAATCTGGGGGTTAAAAAAATGTTCATCCTACCTTATATATAATCTATCCTAAAAATGGGATGGAACAAATATCAGAAACACCTCTGAGTGTTTTTGAAGAAAACACCTTGAAGTCAGCACCATCCAAATCCTCAAAATGAAGACCTGAGAATCAAGAGATTCACAATCTAGGCCTGGCACACCCAGCAGACAACCGTCATACATTTTTCAAACAGGGAGAACTGACTGATGGGGCGCCAATCGGTCACCTGATCCCATCCGTCACCCATCAGTCACCCAGGCCCCCCAAAGTGTAGAATAAGAGAGTTCTGAAAAAATTCTTTAAAGATGTGTCAAGATTTTGGGTTTAGCTCCAAAAACTCTGCACCCAACAATTCCTACAAGATTCATTAGACAAACCTATGCTTGATAAATGCCCATTTCTTCCAAACTTGACAGATTAAATTTAATTATTAGTTAGTTGTTTTTTCATTAATTGACATATTTTTGTGCCACTCTTGTTACAGTGTGGCAAAAAATAAAATGAGTGAAATGTGTGGAGTGTCCCTTTAAGAGGGTTTAAGGAACACCATATTATCAATGTGTAGACAGCGCTCTCACACTAGGTAATTGATTATTACATCGATTTGATCTCCTTTCTATCTACATCAGCTTGTTTGAAAATGTTCTGGCAATGAAGCAGCTGTATATTAAAACAGTGAAAAAAACACACGATGCAGAGTCTGATTAGCAAAGGAAACATTTTAGAAAAGTATTGAAAGAAATTGATTTACACGTTAAAATATTCCTGCAACATAACTTTTCATGAGAAAAAAATGCATGCAGTGGGTAAAAAGTGCACTATTTTCCTTTAAAGGTTTCATGAGAGGAGAGCCTATATATGTGGTTTTAACACCACTGATTCCACCATTCAGGGGAACATATAAAAGTCATATGATCAGTAGATCTGACTCCATGTAAGTAAGCAGATAGGAGACCAGACAACTGAATAGAAGTCCCTGACCGGTTTTCTTTTTTTCTTAGGGGGAAATTCTTTCTCTGCATTTGATCCATCTCCCTGAGGAGCAGTGGCCTGCCACTACACGCCTGGGGAGCAAATTGGGGTTCAGTATCTTGCTCAAGAATACTTCAGCTTGTAGACTTGCTTGCAGGGGCTGGGGATCGAACCACCGACCTTTCGTTCCGTCAACGACCCTGAGCCACAGCCGCCCCGTTTTACCCCATATTAAAGTATAAGTAACAAATCTCAAATACGTCTTTTTTTAATGGATGATGTAAAATTATCATATTTAAATCCTTTAAATGACACCTGTTCCTTCTTCCTCATTAACATTCCAGAGTATATTAATGATCAAATATTTTACATATTTTACAGTCTGCATATATTGCTCATCAGTCTGGAGAGTGAAGCTTACGTACTTTTAATAAGCCTCTTTTTGAATCATCACAGGGTGCGGTCCCTCTCCGTGAGGTTCTGTGAGTACAGAACAAGCGTACCCGGTCTCCTTACTACGTTTTCTATATGCCACTTTTTGCATAGTTGCATTTTGCAAGGACGCATAATTTACGCATAATCACACCTAAAGTAAGTCTTTCTCCAAATCTGACTCACTGAAGAGGCGACGTGTCTGGACGAAAAACAACGTGATATCACATCCGACGGGCCAGGCCAACATCTGGACGTCTATACTGACGAAAGATGTTGGTGTGAATAGACAAAGACATCTATCCAACGTGCAATAGACGCACAAAACATTTTCACTCCTGTTCAAATGAGGACGCCCAGAAGACGATCCAGATGCGAAAATAACGGATCTGGATACTTTTTACTCACCAGAAAGGCGAAACTTTACCTTGGCTCCGTTTTTCAGAAGTTGCTCCGTAATTTCTTTTCCCATTCCCATTGCTGCACCAGTCACTGCTGCGACTTTACCAGTTAAAGCCATTTCTGCTGTTCGTTCTGGTGAGAGGAGAGGATGTTAAGATGTATGCAAGAAGAATAACAGTAGTGACTGGAAATTAGTCGGTGTACGCCCATCAATAAAGGAGGACATACATGGAAGAAAACCTCTCACCGCATTCTGACATGCGCATCTGATTTTTTTTTATTTTGAATAAAAAACATTGGATTTCCAGTACAGTTTTCTCCCATTTAAATTAAACGCATCCCATTTTTTTGCCTCTGAATTCACGTCTTCAAAACTTCAATTACTTCCAACAACTCACCGACTCAAAAATCTAAATACTATCTATTCAAGCTGCTAAAACTTCAATTCTATTATTCTATTAATCCTATTAATCTAATAACTTTAATGGGTACCTGAGCTTGTCGGGGGGGGGGGGGGGGCGGTGGAACATACAGCGTAAACATAAGGTTAAGGTTAAAGGGATATCATAAGGTTAAATCAGTGTCTCAAGAAGAAGTTTCTTCCAGCCAATCAGGTTACGTGCTATTGGTCATGTGACGCAGAAAGGTCCGGCACTGCGGCGTCGATTATTGTCCTTACAGAAGCACTAATGTAATGAGATATCACCAACTCTCTTATCTCTAGCCTGTCTGTCTCTCCGCTTCTCCACCGCCACGCGTGTGAACCTGTGAACCAGTTCACATATCCTGCGTGATCAACTCGCGTCACGCGCGTGTGAGACTGTAAAGGGACCTTTGACTTATATTACGCAGGTTTTGGACTTTACTTAGTAGACAGACTGCTGCATAATGCGCTGTAAACTATATATGAAGTATTATTTTTATAATGTGGTTTCTTATGTCTAACATTTCTATTGTAATTTATAGTGAAAATGTGAACACTATAAACTTTTCCTGTGACAGGTAAGTTAACCTTCACCATGATCCACAGCTGTATTTTTTATGGACTAAAGTAATAATTTAATTCATCCACTTATTACATTATTTTATACCATTCTGGTGTTGGTGATGGGTAAAATTGTAAAAAAAATAAAAATAAAAAAATAAATAAAGATTTAATGTGCAGTAAAGGCATTTCTGACGCTGTAGCCCTCAATTTATTGATGGAATTTTAAGGTGCATTTTAAGGTGCACATCTGGTAAGAATTTTAACAATGACAACATACATAACATTCATATATTTATGTACGTATGTATGCATGTATGTATGTATGCATGTATGCATGTATGTATGTATGTATGTGTGTGTGTACGTATGTATGTATGTATGTACTGTATGTGTGTCTGTATGTATGTATGCATGTATGTGTATATGTATGTATGTATGTGTGTACGTTTGTATGTATGTGTGTATGTGAGAGTAATAATAGAACAAAAATAAGTACAGAGGAAAAAATGAATTTAAATAATAAGTATTTTCTACCAGAGCAGCACCATCACCAAAGAGAGAATTATTTTTAAAAAATCAGACCATATAGAAAGGTGCAAGAGACATCTTGCATCCAGATGGAACTGTACCGTATGTACTGTATTTAACACATTTTGCTTTGTTGCTTTCCTCTAAATCTGTCACCAAGTCTTTGAAATGTAATGCAAACAAAATACCACATTTTGGGAATACAGATAGAATATTATTTCAAATTTTCTCACTAATTTGTGATGGCCATTTACCGCAGTTGCTGCTGACTGTCCTTGAAATACCTTAACTTACCTTTATTTCAGAACACTTTGTTATAAACAAGCTCCTTAAATAAATGGTTCCAAACCGGTCAAATTAAACTCCAGGAAAGGGCTGTGCTACAACTCAGGACTTCATAATGGGTCCTACAAAGAGACAAGCGCTTATAAAGACAACCAAAAAATGTTAACGACCACAACTAACTGTTGTGAACCTTTATGGTGGATCAAAAGGTCATTTGGGTTCCTACCTCTCAGTGCAAAAATGTAACACTGCTGTGCACCTTTAACTTTATCAGATAAAATCTCCACGTGTTGTTTTTCTAGATAAAGTTTAAACATTGTCTGATCTATTTGAGTCCAAAAAAGACTGCAATGAAAACATAGTAATTTTTAACATGTATAATAATAATAATAATAATCTTTATTTCTATTTTCAAAACCTTGTTACAAAGTGCTTCACAAGAGCAAGAAAATAATACAACCAATACAGTGTACTGAAAAGTTAAAAACAAAACTATACATGTTTACAAAAAGGTGAACGGAAATAGCTCAGGTAAAATCAGGAAAGGCTGTCTGATAAAACTATGTATTAAGAATGGATTTAAAAGAGATCACTGACTCAGCCGAGCTGATTTCCTCAGGCAGATTGTTCCAGAGCCTTGGGGCCCTGGCTCCAAACACTTTGCCCCATTTAGTCTTCAGCCCCGCCCCTGGAATAGACCAAGGACCTTAGGGTACGTGCCGGTGTGTAAAGGATTAAAAGGTCTGATAGCTAGGAGAGAAGAATCAGAAGAATCTTAAAATCTATCCCAAAACAAAATAATATCAATAAAATACAAAAAGGGCAAACAAACCAAATGTAAAAATCAGATAAGTGAAACAAAATTATTTAAATAAATTACACCAAAAAAACAACAATGATTAATAATCAAAAGTAACATTAAGATATATCAGTTAGTTTTGATTAATATGTTTGATGTTGGTGTTGAGGATGTTAAAGGCAGGAGAAACTCTGTCCAGCTCTGTTATGCATTTCATACACATGATCATGGGAGGAACGAGGCAGGAATAATCTGGACTAGTGACGTGAAATTTAAATTTTATTAGTTTTTTAATTTTCATAACAGACCACAATAAAAAAATTCATAATGCAACCATATTTATTTGTAGAGCTTAGCATGTCTGCTGGGAACTTGTTTGTTCGTGAGACAAAAGTATGAGGTTGCATCCATTCTCTGCATCCACTTAAAGATGATTTAATGTTTGTTTTATTCTGCAGTGGAAATGCTTACAGACCGCTGTGCCCTGAAGTGCCACTAGGTGGTGTGTGGAGTTGCTAAATGGTGACATAAGGCCTGTTTCACTGAACCCATTACATCATAGTCTCTCAGATACAGGAAGTTTAAATACAGGGACACAGAGAGGCCTCTACCTTTAGAACAGACGACATAATGTGTTTTTATTGTGTGCTTTTTTATCATCTCTGATCCTTAGTTCTGTTTTACCCTCCTCCATGTTGTACCCAATGATGAAGTCATGATGCAGCAGGTAAACTATCTATTTTCAGTTATTGGTTTGTTTTTGTTTCTGTTTTTTTTTTCTGAAAAATGAATATACAGTATGTGTATGTAAAGTCTCTGTTTTTGAACCAGCGCCATTATCTTTCATTGATCTATATGTACCAATATTATCGTTATAGTAACATTATACCAAAGCTGGCCAATAAACCAATGACACAAGCGGTTTTTAAAAGACTAGAAAAGTCAGCAACTTCCAAAAGAATCCGGACTAAAACTAGGAAATATGGGCTGTGGCTCTAATCTTGAAATCGTATAATTATATTAAATTTGTCATATAGTCACTCATACCCAATCATTTAAAATGAAATATATTTTTAACAAGATTATTTTGTCTGACAAAGAGTTTTACCTGTCTAGAGATTTTACACTTTAAACTAGCTCTGAAATCTGACAACGTGTCCATGTCTGAGATCAATTACAGATTTTAAGGTTTGGTCAGGTGAAATCCAGTTCCTCCACTCTGTTGATGAGATATAGTGTGCAAAAAAAAAAAAACTACATACATCATTCAGACGTTTTATGAATCAAACTGATATAAATGGTTATGAAAAAAGTTTCTCCGTCCAACTCTATGCGCTCCCAATCCGGGACCACAAAGCCACCCTCAGCTCGTCTTGCTTACGGGGCAAATCCACCATTTAACAGCTTTCAACTGTGATTTGCTGACCAGCTGCTGACTTGTGTTTTCATCCCAGTGGCCCATTGCCATTTCACTGGTGATTGCACTGCTAAAGAGCTCCAGAGAGCTGGACAATGCCAGAGAGCTTTACATGTCACCAGTGTCATCGCCCTCAAAGAATAGGACGTTGCCACTTCATGGAATATCAGCCTGTTTACAGTGAGGGGCCACGGTGGGCGAGCAGGGGGAGGGTGTGTATGTCAATACCTACAGGAGGCTGTGACTGTGTATGGAGGTTATGTGGTCTGAGGTCTGTCATCAGGTCAAAACCACCCCTGTGCTGTTGAAGTGCTTCACACATAGCACAGTAATGTCTATTTAAATGCAGGTAATAACACAGGATAAGGGTGTTGCTTCAGGCTATGATTGCCAATGATTCATACTATCAGGGTTGCATCGCCAGGAGAGGCAAACCAGGTAAATGTTTAGGGCGCCTCAAAAAAACTGGGAGAGGTGGCCACCAAATAGCCATTCCAACTGGCACATTTTCCAATGGAAACTACAGTATAAACCCACTTAAACCTCCTATGAAGGCACTAGAACACCCCTAAACCCCCTAACTGGGGCCCCTTCTAGTTATGACAGCTGGATAACGTTATAGCCCACTGGTTTAGGCGTGCACCCCTTGTACAGAGGCTGCAGTCTTCATGCGGTGGTCATGGGTTCGATTCCTGCTCATGGCCCTTTGCCACATGTCTACCCTCTCACTCTCTCTCCATTTCCTGTCATATTTTCAGCTATCCTATCCAATAAAGGCAAAAATGCTCCAAAAATAACTTAAAAAAGGCACCACACCATTCAAGTGTAAAGGAGCAGTTCAAGCTTATTCGCTGTCTTGAGTTACAAGTTTGATCCGGCTGTCATATTTGAAGCAACATACAGCAGCCTGTCAGCTAAGTTAAGCATGAAGGCTAGGAAACAACTGTCCTGGCTCTGTCTGAAGGTAAAGTTCATCTGTTAATATGAACTTGTTTAAATTTGTACATAATACAAAAGTATCAAAAACAATGCAGTTTTAAATGCAGTTGGATTTGGAATCTGTGAGCCGGGTAGTAACTGAATCACAGCACACACACAGTCTTACATCTCAATTAATATATGTACAGTTATGTTCAGAAACTTGAAAAATAAATCAAATTTTAAAATCCCCATTTAACGCCAACATTAATTAAATGGCTGCCATGTAAAAAAAAAAAAATACATTTAATCCATATCATCCTCCTCTACATGCTGTGTGCTTGTAAGAGAAAGAGAGAGGGAAAGCTGTATGTTGTTGATGCTGTTATGAACAGAGCCAAACAGTAGCCTGGTGGGGACAAAACAGAGAGAAGGATGCAGAACAGAGGGATTAGAACGTATTGTCACCATTGGTCTGATGCTGACGTGTTATGGCTTCTTGTTCATATGCGACCAAAAACATACAAACACCACTCCATGACAACACATTTCCAACATATCACTCATATGGCGCATACCTCCACCAGGGCTAATAGTTGCCAAAAGTGAGGAAAAAAAACATCTAAACCTCAAAATCTATCCACCTATTCCCAAACAAAATACCCCTATTTCCACAAAATTTTATTGGAATCCATTCAAAACGTTTTGAGTTATCCTTCTTAAAAACACACACACAGAAACAAACAATTGATTGAAACAACAATCTGATTGGCTTGGCATATAGCGCCACAATGAAAGAACTGTGACCACGTCATTGTCATCGTCATGCCAAGACAATCAGGGGCAGAGTGGGGCAGGTCTTGGCATTGCCATAGTAGGATTAGTAAAAACAAATTCTGGATCCCATGTTCTTCTCCCCAGGGCCAACATTTGCACAAAATTTCATTGAAATCTGTTCAAAACATTTTGAGTTATTCTCCTTACAAACATACACACAAAGAGACAAACAAACAAATAAATAAACAGCACCGATCACATAACCTCCTCCAACTCTTATTGAAAGAGCTAATAAAAAAAGAAGGAACTAAATTTAATGGGGCAAATGTATTAGAACTTAAATAGTATATATTATAACCCCCTATGCTAATGTTTTAATGCTAGTCACTATTCTGGTCTTTAATTACAAAAATATTTGAGAGATGCCCAGTGTGAAAGAAATAACTGGAAATGATTTCCCCTAATCCCTCCATCAGTAGGCCCATTCAGACAGCATTTTCATTCTGGGCCTGTTGCACCTTTATTCCGCCCCAACGTCTGTCTGAACACAATGAAGGAGTAATGAGGTGTCAGTTGGTTCCACCTCTGTGACACCTGTAACAGGCGTCTGTATGGATGAAGTGCCCCGGCGTTGGGGAACAGGTGTGACGTTGTAGTAATATGTTCAGGTGTGCGACCTACCCTAGGGAATTTAACTATGCGGTAGCAACAGGAAGTCCTTTATTTGAAGAACAAGCAAAGAAGATGACCGGGGAGACCGGTAGCTTTTATGTTCACTGTTGCGTCGTATGTCACACCTCTTAACATTGCAGGAGGTGGCGTTGTGATGCCTTGGGCTGGTTAAGCTTGAACACACCGAAGGGGTCACAGAGAAGGGAATTCATTTCGGCGCTGTTGGGCAATGTCTGTCAGAAAGTGGCTTATGTAACCTTTGTAAATTGAGTGTCTTGGATACAGTGGACTTTTGTTTGAGTTCTATGTCACAGAGTGATTGTAGAAAGTGGCATGGCAAGAAAAGATGTTCAATCATCATTTCTTGTCTGCTAGGCTAGGGTACCTCAAGGATCGGTGCTTGATCTCCTTCTCTTTTCAGTAAACACTGCCTCCTATCATCCAATTATCATCTCCAAATATTTTCTTGTCCATTTGCTATGCTGATGATACACAGCTCTACCAATGACTCACTGAACGGGCCTACCGGTCACTGGTCTGGTGCATAAAATGGGGGTCATGTCCACAATATCTGTCTGAAGTGAAGTCCATTTTGAGAATCACAGAGCTAGGTCAAAAGTAGGGATGTCTTGATGATGTTGTTTTTCCTGATCCTGATCAGTCTTAAATTCTTATCAATATGTTTGTAAATGTATTATTATTGATAGGTTTTTATTATTTTAAGGGAGAAGGAAGCTCTTAGGAAAGATATCGGAAATGCTCCTCTTTGTGTCAGCTGGCTGAAAATGCATGTTAGTGCCTGTGTTTGACTGGCTGATATCAGCTTGCAGGCTGTTTACAGATCAGGACACAAACTAAACAAACCTGTCCTGTCACCTACATGTCGTGCAGACACTGTGTTGTTGTTGGTATTGAAGAGTAAACACCACACCAGCATCTAACCTGAACAAAGAGACATTTGTAGGTATATTTACGAGCCGTTGAGCATGCTACAGCTGAGCAGCTAATAGCTAGTTAGCCTGCAAACTGGTATTAGCAATGCACTTCTCCCCGGGGAATGTTTGTTTGGTCACCTGTTCAACAAGGTGACAACAAGGCGCAGGACAAGATTATCTTGTGTCTCCGCACCCTGTGGAAAAATGTAATTTAGTATCGTCTGGAAATTTTGTTTTTACTGCCCTCCAGTGGTTTAACCGTTGTGATGTTGCAGAAACATAGTACACAAATAATTTAGATAAGATAATAAGATAAAGGCTGAAATCTTGCAGCTTGTACCTGCCACTGATTTCCACAGCCATGCTTTCTTTTTTGTTATGTTGCATTCAGGGACAAATCTGGCATTTGACAGTTTGCTTTTCTCCCCTGGAGAGCGAAAATTTTGAGCAGCAGCTAGAGGAGGGTGGGCGGTCCAGTCTTATCCACTACACCCCATTCAGGACAGGTACGAGGGAGGAGGAGTTGTGAAAGGTGTGATAAATATGAATTCAGTGGTAGTGCATTGTTAAACTCTTTCACAGCCTACAGTTTCTCCTTTCGTTTACAACACTATTTTCTAATCCCTGCCCTTTGACACACCCGTCATTCATAAACATGGAGTTAGCAGGAAATGCTGCACCCTTCATGATAATGCAGTTTGCAGCATGCAGTGGGAAACTACATACATAACATGATAGATACTGATTCATTGCATACTTTAGGCTTTAGTCATAACCAGTCAAGGGGTCCTGCAGCCTGCAGCTGAAATAATCCTAATTATAGCTACATAAAAGTGTAAGTGTCCTGTTTGTCAGGACACTTACAGTCATGCACAGCATAATTTTCAAATGTCAGAATAATATTTAAATGATGAAAGATTCAAACGATGTTTAGTCCTTTAATAGTAGATTACTGATCACAAGTTGTTGCTACATGTTTTAAATGTCACCATCGACCAAATGTCATCGTCCAGTCCTTAATAAAGTGTGATCATTGTACTACCTGTACTACTTGATTGTTACCAATATTGCTTTAAAGTTCCTCTCCTGGCATTGATTTAATGCCTAAAAACTCATTTCTTTTCATCATAATTACACATTCATACGATTTTCCAAGAAGAAAATACTTCCCTGCCGTGAAATGGCTCAGGTGTAACTCTAAACCTGTGCCTCTCATTCGGTGGGGGTGGATCTCAATCCCCACCCACACCTCCAGCATACTTGCTCTTTTTTTGACTCTGCCCATTAACACACATGCCTTTGCTTGTTTTCTATACCTGATGTACACCACAAAATGGCAACTGGTAATAAAGGAGCAATTTAGCCATACATGTGTCAAGATCAGAGGTTTCCTCTCCCTTATTCCTGTTGTTTTCCTCTGTTTTTCCCACCCCAGTGTTTCTGTTTGTCTCTCCCTGTCAGTTGGTGTGTGTGCTTCTGTCTGATTGTGTGTCTTCAAGGCGTGGCCAGCTGGACTACTCCCATTCACACTCCATCTACTCCTGCTCTGCTCACCTGTAGTCAATTGGCTCATCATCTCCACCTGCTACCAGCTGTGGGCTATATAAGACCGGGCTCCTCATCCAGTATTCATCTTTTCGTCAGTTCACCTTTGTGGTAACATGTTTGACCATTTTTCCACTGCTTCAGATTCACTCAATCCAGTTTCAGTGAGTTGACCATCAGTGTTCCTGCCTGCCTGCTCTCTGCCTTCATCAATGAAGAGATTCTTCAGTTGCACATTTTTTGACTCTTGTTCATTTTTTGTACAATAAATCCCTGTTACACCATCTTCCCTCGCCTCGGTATCTGATTTCTGCATTTTGGGTCCTAACACAACACAACATAACCACACGTTGCAACCAGACAGTGAATCCTAAGAACAACAACTCCAAAGTCATCAGAATTTGTCTGTCATTTGAGTTTTTCTGTGATAAATATGGTAATATATCCTCATCTAATTCAGCAGTTTGTTGTAACTTTCTAAAAAAAAAAGTTCTAAAATGTCCTGCCAGCATTTGATACGAATCATCATATAACTTTGGCGGGATGATGGTGGCTAGCTTTGTCTAGCACACTGCAGATTTGTTCAAATGCGGTCAAAGGATAACAGGAAGAGAAAAAAAAAGTTATCAGCTGGCCAACTTGATGGCTTGGACTTGCTGTGTCCCCAATATAAATGAATGGAACATAAAATAAGTCTTGTGGCAAAGCCATTGTGTTTCTGTATTTCATGATGATTCAGTATTTCTCCTTTTGTAACTTTACCTGATTTGGCTTTCACCTGCTATCCACCTGCTATAATTTAATTATTGGGGTGGTTACTTTATCGTTTTCATCCATTTTGTGCATCCTGAATAGGTAGATACTCGTTTAAGCTAGCCTGTCTAATGTAATCATGCGAAGGCTTTGAGGCAGGCTTATGTACCTTGTCAGCTTGCTTCATTTATACAAACATAAACACTCTTACTGTCTCCAATAGGCTTCCTCGTCCAGTTAGGACTGAGGAAGCCAGTTGCCGTCTTTTTAACTCCTTAGTATTAACATGACCTGGATGAGTGACACAAGCAGACCTGCCCTTACACCTTCGTAACGTTCATACAGAATGATGAGGTACAACAAAGACGCAACAGTCCCGCCTTCAACGCCTGTGTAAAAGGCGCTAATGATTAACTGCAGTTTCAATAAGGCAGAAATGCTCACCCATATTTATTATACACATAGTATATAGAAATATCCATATGGTTATGTTGCTGGATCTTTCATTCATTTAAAAATGTGATATTATCTTGGGCTATTTAAAAAGAAAAGCACTTTGCTGTGCACAAATCTCAACTTCCTCCTGTTCTGCATTCACATGACTATTTTATTTTGTGCCTTGATGTTTGGTGAACCTTTGTATCTTATTTTAATATAAAAAGTTTCCCCCGTCCTCTTTTACTACCCTCCGGAACCGACAATCACATGGGAGGCGATGAAGAAGGCAAGATTCTAACTTTTCTCTCAAGCCTTTCATTCATTCTTTACAAAAACATTTCCATCACTTTTCGTGTGCACATGATGAATAACTCTGACAGACTGTCACTTTGGAAGATCCATTGCATCTCATGCGTCTCTCTCTCCAGCAGGCTAAATACACCATCTTCAAGTCTGGCCATTCAGAAAACCAATTAGACCTTTGCTTTCAGGCATGGTTCGATTATATTTTTCATGAAGTGTATTTTTTTTGGCACAATGAACACAAATACTCGTGAACAGCTGCCTCCAGGCCATTCCAGGTCCTCCAGTAGCAAATGCACCAATCAGCACTTGTCAAGCCCAAGTTAGAAAGTAAGAATTTACTGTGCATGTTCAAACTTGATCTGCATGTTTTTACATGACATACCACTACAGTAACCAATCTAACAGCCTAACTGTACAGTTTTACAATAAATAAATGGACAGAGCTTGAAAATAATTCTGAAGCATGCTGGCAGTGGCAGCCATATGGGTGCCAGCCTGTAGTTTAGTCTCCATTCATACACAGGCCAACCAGCGCAATCCCTGCAAATGTGCACATGAGTGACTGTGGAGACTTAAAACCTGCCCTGGAGGCTGGTTCAAATGTTACATAACATATGTAATTGTAATTTATACAGTACATGTTTTCATATATTGGTTTTATCATTTCTTTTTTACATTCATTCATTTGGTAACTTATCCATGTTCACTTAATTTGCACTCTCTGGTTAGAGTGTAAAATGTATTCATTTATGTTTTTTGTATTTCTTACTCTGTGCAATGACATTGAAGATAAATCTAATCCAGTGGTGGAAAGTAACTGAATTCACTTTACAATACTGTTTGAAAAAAAAGCTGTAAACAGACGAGGTCAGAGGAAACAGTCTATTCTGTGATCTGTGTGTGTCCAGTTGAGATGTGGTATCTTACCTCTGGTGGTGGAAACTATATAGTCGCTTCCACTCAATCCCTGAGAACAGAAATGTCACATGTGTGATCTGAGATGTCAAAAATGAAACGCACTTTCTGTGATATTTTCCCTTATATCACAATATTTATAATTCCTTATAATGTCATCATTTGTTTTCTTTATGAGATGAATTTAGACTCACTAGCTCACTTTGTGTTATATCCCTAGAGGTGTACTATATCTAACTCAAGGAGTTCATGTTTTTACCAGCGCTGGTTTGTTAGCAGGATTACTCAAAAAGCTCTGTATGGATTTTGGCTAATGTTTTTTGGAGAGGTAGGGTATGGCCCCAGGAAGTCCATTAGATGTTGGCGATGGTCTGGATCATCATCTTTTTTAAAGAATTCTTTACCATAGCAGGATAGGGGTGATGACAAGACTTTTGTTTCTAACTTCATGGATAACGTCTACAATGACTGGACAGAAATGACACGATGACATCACCATAAGCTCTAGCACACATCAGAGTCTGGTCTGGATCCAAGTAATAATAGTAAATTTATAGGGCTGACAGATAATTCACTGTGAGATAACAAATAATAATAATGATACAGACTGAACTGAGATCAGATTGTAGCTGAAACTGTGCTGATTCAGTTTGGTGTCAAATTTATCTTCAAAGGTTCCTGATCTGGATCCTGAAGAAAACCACCATCAGTGAAATCTAGTTTTTCTAGAACAACTATCAAACTAATAATGATATCAATGTGATCCAGATTCTAGGGGGCAGGTATTCATGGTCCAGGAGTCACATTATGAGGGTCAAACGATCACGGGACTGTTGCTTTTAGGTGCAGTGACATAATGGAGAGTCTGATCTGCCTCGGTGGTGGTTTGTGCTCTCTGAGTGCTGTGTAGTTGTTGTTTTCTCTCAGATTTTGTAGAGACTTGTAAGACCATGCAGGCTGGGCACCTTTTGATGCATAGCACTGAAAAAATAAATTACTTATACTTATATACTTATAAGTAATAACTACTTATACTTAAGTAATGACGTAGTTGTACCTTCTTCTCCATTACATAGCAGAAGGAAATGTTCTACTTTTCACATCACAACATTTATTTGACATTAGTTATTAGCTGCTTTGCATATTCAGATTATTAACACATAATATGCAACATTAACATGATGTACATATGAATGCATAATAATCCAGTGATTAATATGTAATGTACTGAAATGGGCCTTTCTGTATAGTGAGGACTCTTATACTACATGTCACATTAACCAACACTTTCCACATCTTGCTTTATTACCACACTCCAGTCTTTTGGATTATTGTCTTTGTATATTGCACACACTATATTTGCTGTGAACTTTTGCACAAAAATAAAAGCTATTTCATTTTGAAAACTTACATATGTACATATTTTTTTTAAATTTCTTATTAAAAATGTGTCTATTTTATATTTGTTTCTTTCTATTGCAGCACTTGTTTTGCATAATCTTTTCTTTTCTTACTAGGATTATTATTATGTGGCAAAATTCAAGAACAAATTCCTTGTATGTGTATATGTATATGGCAATAAGCCTGATACATGAGGTATATTTTGGCGCTAATGATTTTGTAGTTTAAGTAAAATCTTTACTGCCAGATGTTAACTGGTGACAGGTGTATTTGTACTATACAGTACTTGTGCTTTTATGATATTTCCATATGTAACTGATCTGATTACTTATTTCATCTCTGACAAAATGAAACAGTGGCTGTGCAGGCACTGTTAACCTATGTGATCCATCATTTCTTTTTCATTCAACAGAAACCATGACTTTAATTTTCAGGCATAGACCTTCACTCTTCTCCATTCTCTCTCCCTCACACACACTGGGTAGGCTATTTAACAGCACACGTTCAGTCCAGCTCTAATAGCTGTTATATAATCAGCCATCATTTACTAAAAAAGGCACTTTAATTTTGAACCACACGTTGGATGTCACAGCAGACACAACAAACACTCAATCAAACACATCTCTCACACTCTTCATATGTTATGGTGAAATTATAAAGCTCCACCAAAAACAATCTATATAATTCCCTGGTAAACAGGAGGGAGCGTGAATGTACACGTGCAGCTTCGGTGTTGACACGTGTGTGGCGTTTAGGAACCAGTAGACAAGGGGTTTGGTGTTTTTCCCACCTTCTTTAGCACAATTTTGAAAACAGAGTCACGTAAAATATTCTGGTAAGAGACAAGACAATGCCAAGTCACCATCACAGTGTTTTATATGCTGGCAGTTGCCGTAAAACATCGTGTTGTGAACTGACGTCTAATGGGGGTAACGGTGATTTGCAGACGAGACCAGAGGGCGAGATCAACGTCATCCAGGGCGTCGAGCTGCGTTCAAGCGATTGGAAAAAATTTGTGTTTATCCAAGAAGTGGTCGAATGCATTTATGTATGACATGTATGTTCATGAATTGCCCCTCACATATATAAATAATAAAAATTACATTTCATTCTATTCGGTCTTTTGGCTTGAAAGACTAAATTAAATTAAACAAGTAGCGCACTTACGTGCATAAAAGATACATGCATGTAGGCTTACTGTAAGTAAAGAGAATTTGTGGATGCTTCGGGGTTCTTGTAACATACATATCCATTTTATGATACTTTATCCTTCATCTAGATACTTTGGAGATTTTTTTTTCAAACTAGACAGCACTCAGAGTGCATCCTATCATGTCATTGCACCTAAAAGCAATCGTACCATGGCAGATTGACCCTCATAATATGACGCCTTGAGCATGAAAATCTGCCTCCAGAGTCTGGAATCATATTGGTATCATTATTAGTTTGATAGTTATTCTACAAAAACAATATTTCACTAATGGCGGCTTTCTTCACGATCTAGATCAGTAACTTTTGAATATATGTCAAATTTGATACCTAAATGAATCAGCACAGCTTCAGCTACAATTTTATGTCAGGTCAAGTCTGTGACATTATTATTATTTGTTGTTTCAAAGTAGTGAATTTTCCGTGAGTCCTATAAATTTAAACAGTCGCGATCACCAGATCCAGAATATTACTTGGATCCAGATCAGACTCTGATTTGTTGTGGATTTCGTCATGTAATTTTTGTCGAAGCTTTATAGACATTATCTATGAGGTTAGAAGCAAAAGTCTTGCGATTGCCCTATCCCACTATGGGAAAAGATCCTTTCAAAAAATTCTGGACCCAGATAATGACCCGGATCACCACCAAAATCTAATGGATGTTTCCTCCAAAATTTCCAAACAAAATCTGTTAACACGTAAAAAAACATTACCTCCTTGGTGGAGGTAAATAGGGCATGTGATCAACCTAAAGATAACGCATTGTTATAGATTAAAACACACAACTATTATATAAACATTAATAATAAAACTAGCTGAACATCAACCAGCTAAAACATTAAATCTCTTACTTGTCACTGCATCAACAATTAAATACCATTCACATAATTTATATTATAATATATTATTCAGAATAACTGAGTGAACTCTTTAGATTATATTTTCAAGACTTTTACTTACAATGGGGTATTTTTACATTGTGCGACTTTTACTAAAGTAAAGGATCTAAATTGCCTACTTCTACAACAATTGGTGACTGACATGAAATTAAATGTAACATGTATGTGTTAAAAAGCAAACCAAATATGCTGAATGTGTAACCAATAAAGGCTTGAGATCATGATGGATGAACAGACCTACCTTTGTGTCTGTGACTGGCTCTAGAATTTAATCACCTTCTCTTGGAGGAAAGGAAAACATACTCTAAACAAATCGCACATTAAAGATGTGATAAAGTTGATCTACAACTGCTAATTGTTTTCCTCTCGAAACCCATCTCCCTGTGACATGATATGTGGGCCACTGGACAGTGAGAAGTGAAGGTGTAATATTTGGTCCCTATGTTATTCATATAAGTTTATAGGAGTGCTATGTGCAAGTTAAGATTATACATTTTCATATAGTCTTTAAGATGATGGGGTTTTGTATTTTAATTTAAGCCTTTATTGAGGACAGTTGTAATTAGGTTCATTCTGGGGGTGGGTTTTGTTTCCAGAACAGATCTCAAATATACAAAACTTTGTACACACAACAACCAAGTACTGACGTGGTGCCTATTACAAAATAGGAATTTTAATCATCTTTTCTATTGTCATTTCCATTGTTACAAATTGAATTTAGGGTCATTCTGTCAAAACAATATTATCAGTCCATGACACATTTCGTTACTAACTGCATGTGAATAATCCCACCAAAGAGACAGTTTTGACTGAGTTTCGACATTCGGATTCGACAAGTTTTACAGTGCTGAAGTTTTTGAAGGCAGCATCTTGACCTGACCCAAAAGCGCGCTCCCGGCATTACGTAGCCACTCCCCCTCTACGGCGCACGTGCGCGCCGCGCTGTATCGCGTGGTGGGGATCATCCATATTGCTGCTAGTGGTGGAGTTAGGGTAATAATCCTGAGAGGCCCCTCGGACACGTTTCTTTTATTCTTCTATATGTTTTAATCCCGCGCCGACGACTCTGCGTCTTAGACTGAAGCTTTTTTGGTCTAGGAGCGACAGAGGAGTAGCAGATCCGCGGAACAACTTCACATTTCCTTGAAATTGAAGGCGAATCCGGGCAGGGGGAGGACTGGTAATCCAGAGGGGGGAAGAAAGACGGTGGTGGGAAATGGCCACTCAGGTGGAGACTCTCCTGCCCGGCAACCCGCTTACCAAAGCAGAGGAGCACGGTAAAGTGATCCGCCGTGAGCCGGTGGAAGATGGGGGCGACGGGGCCAAGCGGCAGACGGGTGTCACCGTTCAAAGGAGCAGCAGCAGCGGCAATAACTCCGGGCAGGGAGGCACCTCCGACACAGAGAAGCAAACCTCCCAACAGGAGACAGAAGAGAGAAGGGGGGGTAGTGACAGCGATGATAAGCAGAACGATGAAGGTGTTAAAAACGACAACAAAAAGGAGTTTACTGAAGCTCCCCCACCCAAGGTGAACCCATGGACTAGGAAAATGAATGCGGTGACCGTGGTCAGCGTGAATGGACAAGCACACCATGGTTTGTACCCTTTTTACATGTTGATTTACCGATTGTCACTGTTGTGTTAGTGTCTGCCCGTTCAGGTGTACTCACATGGGACGACGGGGTAGCTGTCATAGGGTTACGTGTCATTTATTGAACCAAAGGTGAACGCATATCGAGCCCAGTCCGTGGTCGCCCTCTTGTTGCCCCTCCACAAACTGGTTATATTTGGAGTAAAAGCCCCTTCCTTCTAGTGAAGGTTATTCTTGGAGTTCAGTGTGGCAGAGTGGACCCATGGGTGGCTGATTTCACAAGGGATCACACCCTTTTCATGCTAAAGTGCTTCCACAAATGCGTCCTCGTGGTTTTTCGTAAATTTATAGGGCTGAATTGTTACCTTCCTCATGCCAGGACAGCACGGAGTCGGTGTCGATCCTCTAAGCAACTTAACTCTAGGTCGTGTTTCAGGTGTAATTGGCGGATTCTTATCATTTCCCTTTTTCTGTACATTTATGGACACGTTGAACTGTCATGCTGTGGTTGTAAAATTGTGTAAACTGTATTAATATTAGCAGATTAAGTTCCGGTGTCGTTGGGTGTATTATTCGCAAGAAAATCATCATCAGTGTCACAATTCATGCTTAAACTTTAGCTAGCAGAAGTCAGATACGCTCAAATGCTCTTCTGTTTAGCCTGTTTCACTGTTTTCCTCCCATGTGTGCCCATCTCCTGTCACCTAGCCACTTAAACATTAGCTTCACACTCCCTGTGTCTGGCCAATATTTGGACTGCTGGTTACGCATATGTTTTGGTAACAGGCTTCGGCACAGAGCCACGCAAGCATCAACGAGACATTCGCCCATATCTCACATTGCATCAAGTTGAAGAAAAGCCATGGGCTTGGCCGGCTATGTAGCTGCTTCGATAGCTAACAATAGCACGTAGTCCCTTCCTTGGCCTAGCGCATCGCCGAGCCCTCCCCGTCAGATGTTAGCTTAGCTCCCAGGCTGCTACTGTCCCTTTCTAGTCTTCCTCTGTAAACATATCAACTTAAAATCTTAATAAGACCGATCTTCGACTCAAACATCGCCCAACACGAAAACGTGATCGTTTAAGCTATAAAAGGGAGTAGGTTTGTTATGAGACGTCACGTGTTAATTCCACGTGTTCCAAGAGAGAACGGCATGGGCGCTGCTAGCTAGCTAGCGGGTTAGCTGGCTACCTGAAAACTCAGAGACCTTAATCATTTTGTCCAGTGTGAGGCGATCTGGGTGTGTCGTGGTTAAGAGGGTTAATAACCCGGCTGTCATGTCGGATATATGTTGTCATCGCAAACCTCGCTCCTGTCTGCTTGCCAGTAATCGTTTTGCATGGAAGCTAACAGAAGTCATTATGGTTTCTGCACAACTCATTGTTATAGGATAAAGTAAATTACCAAATATGATTTGTTATAGTTATAAAGATGCACAATGGGGAATTTGTCAAACAAGGCCTGACTGCCACAATCAAAGAATATAAATGGGTAATGTGGGGTGATCATACACGAGGAGGTTGATCCCTTCTCTGTGGTAATGCTACGTGGTATCTTGCCTAACAGCTATGTGTGCTTTTTCCTGGACACTGGCTATTTTGCAGTTTCACCATCGTGTCATGGTTCTAACCAACGGCCTTTCAGCTACGTGTGTTGTCTATTTGTTTGCCAGCTGGTTTGTTTGCTTTGCTGAACCATGTGGCACTAATGTAAATTTCAGAGTACAGCAGTACCACGAAAATGGAGCAGTCTGGGTTGACTGGATGGAGCTACTCCTAAAAAGCTGTCACATCAGCAAGTAAACCTGGACGGGAGCCAGTTTGAGATCACCAGGCAGTAGTGTGCCTTTTTGTGTCGCAAAAAGACCAAACGCAGGTTTGTTGATGGTGTATATAGAGCGGTGCTCCCAACACAGGTTGTGTGTTGATGACTTGTGAGTACTTGAATGATAATAAGACACAAGGAGGTGAAACCATACAATATTTCACAAAGAGTGAAAAGATGTGACTTTTCATGAAGATACGTGTTTGATCTTTCAGTGTTAGTGTAAGATGACAAATTTCGCTGTTTTTAAAGTAATATGTATTACAGTTTACACTCACCAAAACAAAGATGGAGTAACGCAGCTCCAGTGTGTGATTTCAGACAGCAGGTCAGCGTTCTGTAAGCAAAAGACATGTGATGTCTAACACGGCAGCATGTGTACCTAGTATGATGTTTTATGTGCAGACCTTGCACTGTTCCCCCAATTTGACAGCATTTTTGTTTGATTTTCTCTTTGAGTTAGCTGCTAACTGCTACTAGCTTCTTTTTAAATCTTTGTGGGCCACACACACAATATGTGGACAAAACATCGCCCCCCCCGTCCTGTCGCACTGCCTCGCTGGCATGCCCTTTTCTACAGATGTTGATTCAGTCCCATTACTACCTATGTTTTCGGCTAGGCCCCCATCATTGACACCCCCCACCCCCATTTGAATGTTTATACAGAAAGGTGATGGCCAATTAACGCGCAAAGACTCCGCCTAGGGAGTGTAAAAAGGGCTCGTTCCTCTTTCAACAAGATCCTGAATAAGAACATCCGTTGAAAGGCTGAAAAGTGTTTCCATGGAATGGACAGCTTGAGCACCATGGGAGTGTGTCACTGTTCAAATTAAATTTGCTTGTCAAGAGAACAATTGAGTTGGATTCAGAACAAGCAGCAGATTTTCACAATCACCCAGGCATGGGCTTTACTGGCTGGGTTTACTCTTGATTGTTAGTGAAAGATTTTCACCTTATGCATACAGTGGTGAGCACCTCACCAGCTGCGTTTCTTTTTCATTTCATACGTTGCTTTACTTTCTAGAATCGGCCAGTTGATCTTAAACCTTTGTACCTTAATTTTTCTAAAGATAGATTTGTCTTGCAGCCAAATGGATCCTAGACAAACACACAAACCCGAAACATGATCAAATCCACCAGACAAAGTATTAACAGATGTAAGTCTGTAGTAGATCCAGCCATCACCATCCAACCCAGTCAATAATGGAGGAAGCATCATTGCCACCCACCACCTGTAAATCTCCACCATGTTATACCTGACCTTTGTCTGTGAATCTCCACCCAGAGAGGAGAGACATGAACTGTCCATACAGAGGTCAGAGAGAGCATTACTTTTAGAAATTACTTGAGCCTCTGACATTGCTCTCGTGGAGAAAAGGGTGTTTTACAGCCAGGGATTTTATAGGCTACTGAAAGTGTGTGAGCTTGCGTCTTCCGGTCACCATTTTACTTAACAAAAGTAGTTAAGTAAAATGATTGCTTTAGCTTCAGAGAGTAGACTGGGATTGAACATGAGTGACTGTCTCGTCTCCAGTGTGGGGCTGCATTCTTCATACTGTCGCAGAAAACCAGCATTGACCATATAACATGCAACAACAGGCTGGTCTGTCAGAAGTACTGTTCAGACTTGAAGGTGTCCTCACATCCAGAGTCTTTCACAAAATGCACGTTTGTGTCCTAGACTCCTGGCAAATTCATTCATTTCCCTCCTCTTTAAACATTCGCTTATCTTATTTTTAAGTTCAGTTTGTGCATTGTTTACCCTCCTGTTAGCCTGGTAACAGTCTTCTTCTTCTCTGTTTTTGTTGAGCATTACCACCACCAACTTCTGAACAGCGCTGCAGTGTGAAATGGCACAGTATTGTACATCAAATTGTCTGCATGCTCATGCTTAATACATACCAAACTCTGACTGAATTGTATTTTAAACAATAGCGCCACAACAAAGACCCTCTGCTTTATCACCTTTGTTTGTTTACACTGCACGAATCAACGGCAGCATAGAGACCCATTTACACTCTTAAAGAGCAATACCACCTGAAATGGTTGAGGGCAGTGTAGCTACAATTCACGACGCACAAGGCATGACAAATGTGTACAGAAATGACGAAGAAGGAAACAGTGAAGTGAAAAAGTAAACAAACTCTCCGTCCTCAAGTCTTGATGAAACTTTTGACACTTCACTGCCCTCCCGTTGCATCGATGTCGACGTAAAGGACGTACGAAAGTATGAAGGCGTTGATGGATATCAATGTTTACAGATGGACGTATCCATTTCTGGACATAGAGGGAGCATAAATGGGCCTTAACACCACCCCAGTGTGTGATTTTTTTTTTTTGTGCCGCAAACAACCGAGGCGTGACAAATAACATGGTTGCATGCGTATCTTGTCAAAATTTCACCCACCCCCATACTGTCTTAACCACTCATCGGCTTCCCCCATTTGCACAATATGAACATCAATGACCCCCGTTACGCCTTTTTACCGTTTGTACAGAAACGTGAGGCGCAATAATCCTGCAACAGTCCCTCCCTGGACAGGCTGTGTTAAAGAGCTCATTGTTAGCCTTTCTTGCCCCACTAATTACCACAGTTTATGCCCACAACCCTGCCCACACGACTCTATCTGACCTGCCTTTGGGCACAAACATCGTCTTGGGAAATCAAGTCTGACCACTCCTTTACTGCAACAAGTAGCGCTGTAGTGTTAAAGCTGGTCTTACTGTCACATTTCTGGCATTTCGCTGAATCACTACTCTGTTTGTGATAGGTCATGTGACTGCGCCTGTTCAGCAGTAAAGATGTATTATGGTCACTTCATCTACAGTATGTTGCTTTGTATGTTTTCCTGAATGTCTGGCTCTACTTTGGCTTTGGTGGCATCTTGCAACGGAAACAGAAGGCCAGTGAGAATTCATCACACAGACCTCATGCAGTCAGCTGTCTTTTTTCTAACTGTCTTGTTCAAGCATTGAGGGGAAACCATAATTAAGTTAGGCGTGACTTTTCAGTGTATTTTAAGGGTTTAGGGATCAGAATTTGAATTCATTTCCAAAACAAGGAGGCTCAGCTTTTCTGAGCAGTTAACTGCCAGATTCTTTGGTGTATTTTGACCCCAGATGGAGTTCATGATAAAATGATGATAAATGCTTGCAGAGGTGTTGCCAGCCCCCATGATTGGTTGAAACATAACAAGATCACCAATGTCCTTTCATAAGCAGACTGTTCTTGCTTACTTCTTTTATATATTATACATTAGTTATTAGAATTAGTTTACCACAGTAGCACTTCATCAATATTGAAATCATTCAGTCTGTGCATCCAGTTCCACACAGTGGACCGGACACAATAAGGTAACGTTAACAGTACGTTAGCAGAAGCATTTAAGATCAATTAACGCAAATTCTAGTTGAGATTAAGGATAGTAAAGAGCACAAGTTAATTATGGTAATATTTCATGGCTGGTTAAGAACGTAAATCGGTGTGGGGGTACCTGGCAGGTATAATCATGTGTCCCTAAATTAGTTTTGTTCAAGAAAATAATAACCCACAGAAAATAAAATGCTGCAGTCAATTTGTTAAAGCATGAGCTTCATTCATGTTATCAATAGGTCAGTCACACAAACACACACTAGTGTTTTAAGGCCCAAAAAAAAAAAAAAGGTCACGTCATCCTGGTGATGTGAACGTAACCACAGTGAATTCTGATTATCTGTCAGTTTAAGTATGGCTGAATGATAAATACATCATTAATGTTAAAGTCATGTTCTATTAATATCCAAACTGGTTTCATAATTATGTCCTGTTGGCATAAAAAAAGGACTTCTTTGTAATATACAGGGCTATAAGAGACAATACGTTTTGCATGGACCCAAACATGAGTGGACCGTGGCTATTAAACCCCATCTGACTGAATTGAAGTTGTGTTGCCAAATTTGAGACCCAAACCCACCCTGAGTTATGCTGTATTGTATATGCTTTATTTAATAAATTACAGAGCATGGCCTTTTTCCTTTTAATAAAGGGATATCTTATCTTATCTTACCTCTACTCGTAACACGACACACGTCATATTGGCAGAGTCTCAAAGAGAAACAGAAGACGGGTTGTTTTTACATGGATCCTACATGACAGACATAACGAAGACCCACCTTTAAAGTTTTTTTAGTTTTTTTTTTACAATGAACAAAACAAAAATGACAGACCGCTGCCCCCTGTGTGTGATTACATGGCGACCATCAGCAAGCAAAAGAGGCGTGACCTGCAACACAACAGTCCAAAACGAGCTATCCTCATAATCAAAATTATTGACTGATCAGTGATGGATTTTTTTTAATGACCACGATGTGTAAACAGGCAGGAGGTTTTACAGTTCTCTTAAGAAAAATACCTATTGATGTGGGAGTAGGGTGGTAAAAATATTAAAACAGCTTAGTATTTATATTCAGTATTTTAGCTGTGGGATCATTTTAAAGCATTAGAAATATTTTCGAGCGATTTCGTCAGCTGGTTGTGGTCTGAAAAGATGTGCACTAATATTTGAAAGATGATGAGTATGCATGGTTTTTCAACTTGTAAGGATTGTCATAATACACTGTTAGTTCTTTGGACAACGATGTGATGTTTGGTGACGTCTCAGACTGCCATGATATGATTCTGATCAAATTCAGGAGCTTGTGATCCATATGAGACACACCATCTGCCTATTTGAACTATCAGTCACATGATGATTGGGACATTTGGGTTTAATATCTGTCCTGGTAGCCACAGATATAAGTAAAGGTAGTAGTCAATGAGAGAAGAGAGAAGAGTTTAAAGTGACAGTGTCCTATTTTCATTCCCAGCAGTCAACCAGGGCTGTCTATGTGAAATATAAAATCATCCCTTACTCTCACTGAAGATGATATAGAATGGCGCTTTCACTTAGCATTGAAGATTTTGGTGCATTGATCATTAGATGGAAACATTGATCCAGATTGATGGATTGCAACCTCTCTATCAGTTTGACATATCAGAAGTGATTCTTAGTCCACTTATGGCCTAATGTCAAGTTTCCTTTTAGCTGTTCCAAAGAATGCATTTGGACATGGGATGTTGTAAGCTGGGGTGTGACCCCTGAGTCAACGAGTCCTGAATGACTGGCAGTTCAGCTGAAAGAAGATGTGAGTGTAGGCTTGGCTTATTGCATTAGCAACCATTAGCATGTGCAGGAGCCTTGGTTAACATTTGCAAATGAAGTGTTTAATGGTTGAAACTTGGGGTAGAAGGAATCTTTACAACACAACACGACTTTCAGCGAGTCTCTGAAGGGTCGTCTTAAACTTAATGCTTGAAATGAAAATAAGCACCATCAGGCAGCCAGTTGGGAATTTTCATATGACGACTATAAGGATTTTGATATCACTGCTTTATAACACATTAGTTATAAGCAGATATAAGCACTTTATAATACTTGGAGGCTGGTACATAAACATAGTAAAACACTGAAGTTTTATTGATGGAAAAAATACATCTTCATCAGAGGAAATATAATTGTTGAAAAATGCTGTATATTAATAAATACTTAAAAGTAACTACACTATATGTACAAACGTATTCGGACACACCTCTTAATGTGGAGGAGGGATGATGGTATGGGGTTGTTGTTCAGGGGTTGGGCTAGGTCCCTTAGTTCCAGTGAAGGGAAATCTTAATGCTTCATACCAAGTCATTTTGGACAATTCTATGCTTCCAACTTCATGGGACCAGTTTGGGGAAGGCCCTTTTTCTGTTCCAGCATAACTGTGTCCCAGTGCACAAAGCAAAGTCCATAAACACATGGTTTGGTGAGTTTGGTGTGGAAGAACTTGACTGGCCTGCACAGAGCCCTGACCTCAACCCCATCGAACACCTTTGGGATGAACTGGAACGGAGATTGAGAGCCAGGCCTTCTCACCCAACATCAGTGTCTGATCTCACAAATGCTCTTCTGGATGAAGGGTCAAAAATTCCCACAAGACGCTCCAAAATCTGGTAGAAAGCCTTCCTAGAGGAGTGGAAGCTGTTACAGCTGCAAATGGGAAATGCAAATTTCTGTATCGAGGGGTAATTAAGTTAAGTGTTGTCAGGGCCTCCTTTTTTACTTTAGCTACATAACAGCCTTCAATGTATGTGATGTGTATTTCTTTCTTGACCGTTCTAAATGAAGCCGTGAACATGACAGACCGAAGTGTGTCATGATTGGAAGCTGCTTGGCATCCTGCAGCAGTTACCACAGCATCTGAGAGGAGGAATACACTTTCAAAATTAGCATGAGTGCCTCACAAGTGTCCCACATTTGTCCTTGCTCTGTGAATCTTGACCCCTCTGTTGTGGCCGTAAAGAAGCAGACCCCCATCTTCTGTCATGAGACACCTTCGGACTGTTTGTAGCTGAGTTTTACGAGGTGTCGGGGACCCAGCAAAGGTCACGAACCTCGCAGGAGTCCTGACCCGTTTAAGGTTTAATATGGAAATACTATTGCACCTACATTGGTTTTTATGGTGTTGGTACGAACTCAGCTGCTTTGTCAGTCTGTGGAAATGATATTGGTTCAGGTAAAGGTCATTGATGCCTTCTCTTTGACCCATATTTAACATATCTTTATTTATCAACTGTTTTTAAAATTCTAGTTGAGATTCCAGAGTTTCTAAAGTCAAGAGAGCTTTGTCATTTCAACCATATACAAGTACACCGCAAGATGACTCGTTTATCCAGGACCATAATGCTACATATTGACACGGGACTACATAAAGTGCACAGTTTAAGACAATATGTGCATATGTGCATGTACATAGGACTACATAATGTGCATGATTATGGGCAACATGTGCAAGACAGTACAAACAAAACAAACAACAGGAAACAGAAACAGTATACAAGCAGCCAGCCAGTCTACACGGCACTGTTTCAAGTCAATATGTGTAAAATGATGCAACTATTTTAAGACTAGAGTCAGGCTGAAGTTAGAAGAAATTAGTGTAAAAGATACATAAGACATGTAGAACATTAACATGTCATGGGTTGGTGTAGCTGGTGGGGTGCTTATGTTCTTTTGTAAAGAGCAATGAAGCCATTTTGCATAAACAATGAAAACTATTGTTAAACGAAGAACCAGCTGTGATATTTTTGTCTATTTTTGTAACATTGATTTTATTAAGATTTGAGCCTTCTTTGCTGCTTGCATTAACAGTTTGTGTGCTAAAAGGTTTTTGCACATCTTGAGTTGCATTATATCCTTCCAAAGTCTTAACGATAAACTTAACGACAGACTAAATGATTCATCAAACTTGACATATTATTTGCCCATGAAAATAATTGTCCCGAGCAGCCCTAGATATTAGGGTTAGGCCGGTACAAAACAAATTAAAACTAGCTTCATATTAAGACTGGACTGATCCTACCACTAAGGCGCTGGATGTAAGTCAACCTCTCCTTAGCAGAAATAATCATTAGAGTCTATGAATGAGAGTGCAGTGGCACCACAAGTGGGACAACTGGAGAGAGACACCATGTAAATATATTAATCCTTAGTGCCGGATCATAGCAGCCCAGCCATGTTCAGTCAGAAACCCAACCCCTGATTGCTAACCACGGGGGCAGCTGTGGCTCAGGGGGTAGAGCGGTCGTTCACGGAACAAAAAAATGGACAACTCAAAACCATGCAAACAACAATAGGAGAATGGCTAAATAACCAGAAGACATTCAATGTTGGATTTATAATTATGGATTTATTTGACAGAAAAGATATTCAAATGAACCCAGGGAAGTTCTGTCCGGTCTACTCCACCTCTACCAGCCAACTCCAGCTGCTTTATCTTTTTCAAGGCTGTGTCTGGACTTGATGATAGTGACACATTCCTCCAATGGAGGCCCAGCAGTGAAGTCATTCACCCAGGGTGTGGGCTGTTTACATCAAGGATGGGTCCAGTTAGTGGGGTAGTGTAAAGAAACAGTGAAAAAAATGTATATTACTGATCAGGGTGAACTATGGAGGAGAAATGTGTCTCAAATTTTAAGGTGATTATTGTCTACAGCTGTCGCTACTCCAACTCCAAACCAGACTACTGTATTCCGGGCGTTTGTTTGTTTTAATAACCAGCACACTGACTGGAGTAGTGAATGAGGCATCATCAACCACAGAGAAAGTAGCTTTAGCCTGTAGATCACTCTGTCACAGCTGGTACTCTCATGAAGGAGGATATTTCAGAATGGAGTGAATAAAAACATGTCACATGAAGTTAAGGCAGACAGAACGGGAAATGTTTCGATCATTTTGTGAGTTTGTGCATCACATGTGGCTCCACTTTTGTCTCACTGCAGTGAACAGTTGAATCACCTGCATGGTTGTAGTCCTTCATGGTAGCTGGGTTGACGAGGCCACAATGTGTGATCGTCTCTCCAAACCAAGCCGAGCCTTTATCAGAGCTACAGCGACCAGAGAGAACATGGTGTTTAGCTTCCATTACTTCTGTAGTTCTTAAGTGAATCTCAGGTTTGGATTTCATTTTCACTTCCGCCTTCCTGTTTGCATGCTCCAGTATCAACTTTCACCTTCTCTCAGCAGGCATTTCACTGTGAATAGGATGAGCTAGAGGAAATGCGCACAACAAACAAAGACATATGTAACACTATTATGTCAGTGTTAGACAGCGAGGTAAACGGTGTATTTAACCTCCCTGGTGAGTGTTTCCCCTTAGAAGTTTTTTAGGCCCGGTGGCAACAGCTGATGTGACTATGCACATGCACCAAATTTTTGGTTATTTGTTTCCATGTAAAACACTTAAAACAAAATGATCACAAGGAGAGGATGACACAATAAGCTGCATTTATTGCAGGATCTCGACATCAGACAGCAGTAAAACTCACAGAAACACACTGGAGCTGAAATGTGTTGGGAACAAAAGCCTCCCGGCGTAGATGTTAGGATTCACCCAGGAGTTGGATTGCAGAGCAGAACTTTGAGCGTCAGGCGACGTTTGATATTTGACTTTGTGCTGCCCCGGTCACACTCTGTCTACATGACCTGGATTTAACGTGTCTGTTTCTGTGTGGGTTCAGCATTCAAAGGGGGACGCCCCTCCAGCGCTGTTCTGTCTGAGCCATTTACTCCACTGGAGGTGACGTCACCACACCAATCATGTGAGGCCGGGGGGGAGTCTTTGACGTGCTTGTGTGTTCTGACAGTCCTTTCCTCCATATTTGGTTCTTGCAGACGGGCTTCCCTCCTCTCGCCACTCTTCTCTGCTGTGCATGTACCACCATCAGACACCAAGCAGCTTTCAGACGGAACTAATTCAAGTTTCACACTGATTAAATGCCATTTTAGGTTTTATGGGTAAGAAATTAAGTTATAATCACATCCTGATCCAGTGCTTGTTTCCCCGTAATGAGCACTTAGTAAATAAGACATCTTGATTGGCTGGCTTCACTGCCTTTTTTTTTGTTTTTTGGGGGGACTGGTGTGCTCAGCATTCCGATTTGTCCTGCATGTGTTTCTCTTTTAATTCATTGAGAACGAAAGTAAAATCTGTCTTTGAATTGAAACACTTGGGGTTTTCTCTGTTAGATCCTGGCTTCTGTGGGTGTTAACATCATCCTGTGAGAAAGATGTCAGACTACTGATTTCCCCTCTATAGCTTTCTAAAGAAACTGGAAATCCCAGAATATAATACTCATATTTAATCCATTAAATCTGTCAAACATAATCTACCTCAGAGTGATGATATAATACAGAAAAAGAACGCAACCCAAAAAAAAAAAAAGCTCCAGCATCTGGCTGAGGACTGAGCCTGTTCCTATGCTAATTCTGCTATGTTAGAGTCGACTTGTCACTAGGTTTATTTTTGGGAATCAGTAGTGATACCCTGTGGGCTTTGGAACAGGTATTGTTAGTGGTGTGTGCTTTATCACCCATGAGAATTTGTCTTGGGATTGTTCTCTGAGGGCTTTCTCAGAAAAAGACAGAGGGAGGGGTTTGTGTGAAATTGGAGATAAAAGTGAATTGGGGGGGGGGGAACAAAGATGTCTGTAGAGCTGCTGCTTTAAGCTAAAAAAGGAAGCAGCAAAGCACGTTGAACATGCAAAATGATCGCATGCAGCGTTCAGAACTGACTTTCAGGAACAGTGTTGGAGAGGCAGAGGGGGAAGTTAATGGTTCATGTAAACTGGTGGGGGGGGGGGGGGGGGGGTTGGTTGGTTGTGAAGAAAGACACTGGGAATAAACACTGGAGACGAGTGCAAGAAGAGGATGATGGATTTGAGAGGAAGAGGAGACGCTAAATACGAGTGTGGGTAGGGTGAACCGATAATAAGGTTATTAGGTTGAATGTATTGTTATCTATCAGCTGAATCTTCCTCAGACATCCAAGTAAAATGTGGTGATTTTACATTACATTACATTACAATCAGACCTGACGTCTGATTCAGCTCCCGAGTCTGAAAGTAAGTTGGCCGTTAGAATGTTTTAGCACAGGCTGGAATGAAGACTGCTAGCTTAGCTTTGTTAAATAAAAAATGAGGCATTATGGTTTAATCAGCATTTAGCTCAGCATTTGCGTACTCACTGTAAGCAAATCCAAGGTGATTCTCATATGTTGGTGGCTAGCCTGGTGGCTAAAAACAAACACATTTTCAGATGATGCTTGTCCTGCATCTCTAACATCTAACTTACTCCTTCTGCTGACAGAACTATCCATTGATAGTTGAACCGTGGATGAACCTTCTTCTGCTGATCCTTTGCTCTCTAATTATTGTGCATAGTTGCGGTAGACTTGTGATAGTTTTTACCTGTACACCAGACCTTTCTAGCTGCATTTCCACTACGTCATACCGGCTCTGCTCGACTGGGCTCGTCTTGGTATTGGGTTCTTTTCAGCCAGCCATTTTGCATTGTGGGATAGTACCTCCTCAGGGCTGATGGCCGTTGAGGGAAACTTCAGTGGTGTAGTCTTCAACGCAATACACACACACACACCTCTCATCAGGTGTGTAAGACAGGAATGTCTGCACTTCCTCAATACAGCATCTGCAATAAACGGCCGCTAAAGTAGCTTCACTGTTTTGAGTGTGGCGGCCATTGATTTATGCTGTGCAGGATACTCCATGTGTGCCAGGCGTTGACCAAACCCCCTTACTGCTAACCTTTTCCTCTGCTCTGCTCTCATTTACCTCTTCATCGTCACTTTTCCACGGCTCATTTGTTACGTACTGTTCTATTCCCTAAAGGAGCTACGCTGCTCTAACGTGACCTTTTTACGTAGATGTCCTTTGAAGACTGAGGAGAGGGTCCAGGAAGATTTGATGCACTAGGTAATGCCTGAAAACAGTTCCACGATAACGTTGGGTGTTGTCGTGTTCGCACAGAGTGAAAATCATTAGTAGCTCGTTGATAATAATGATCGTGAGAAAATTTAGCGGCGGCGCTCATAATCTAGCAGCGGCGGCGTGCCGAAGAGGATGAATATAGGGGAAATACTGCTGTTGGAGGCAATATGTTTTGCTCTCCAGTCCATGCCAATGGCGTGACAACAACTTGCTGTGCTTCTGCATCTTCTTCTGTGGTTACAGGCGAATCACAAAGCATCTTTAAAGATGCATACTGCCACCTACAGTGTTGCAGTTTGTAATTTTTGTACTTAAGTCAGTCAAAGCAATTTGGTTTCATAATATCAGGTCAATTATTCCGCTATAATTTCATCATCAGTTAACAGCTGATAGTCTAAATGTCCCGTTATCGGCTCGGTAAATGTGGTGCATCCCTAATCTCCCTGCGAGCAAAGCAAAAATCATCAGCACTCCCGTTTTTTCCCCTTCTTTTCCTCCTGGTATGATGTCGAACCATTTGTCTCTGTATCACACATGCACACACACCTGATATGTCCTTTAATTTTAGAGAATATAACGCTCCTATCAGTGCTGTTGCACAGTTGAGCACATACTGCTCAGATAACACCCAGCCTTCTCTCCTACCTGCCGAGTCAGACCGTTCTCAAGGTGTTTTCACACTTGTAGCATGGGTTTGGAGCAAATAGCCCCTTAAAACTGCAAACCCAATAAAGCAAAGTTCAGAGGCAAACATTTCGGGACTAAAGGTTTAGAGCATTCATTGCGATGTGTAATGAGATCTAAAGAATTATTTGATCAAGTTTAGACCAATTACATTGATAACTGATTCATAAGGTCTAGTTTAGCTCGAGATGATGTTGCTGTCTCTCTATCAAAGCTCATAATTTGACGACATAACCTTCTGATCCTCTGACCTTAAATCATCTGATACCATCTGACTTGTATTGAACACTGAGCAGCCTTGTGATCGATGCCTACATGCCTTTAATGCAGGAATCTTCACCACGTGGTGCAGCTGATCAGCAGAGGCAGAGCTTGACGACCGCCATCTTTCCTCTTGTTACAGTGGCTGAAGGATTATAAGATTCAATCCTAAGAAAGTTCAGGCGTAGGAGGAAGAAACCAGCCTGGGTCTTATTCAATGTCTATATTTATTTTATCAAAATACAGACAAAAAAACAATAATCTACAGCCATGTCATGCAGCTCTGTGACATTGTTTTTAGCCATTATGGTACTTTGAGCTAAATGCCAGCAACGTGTTCACAATTGCAATACTAACATTCTAATGTTTTAATGCGTGTAATGTTTTCACCACTTGAATTCAGTGTGTAGCGTGCTAGCGTTAGCAAATGAGCACTAAACAGAAGTACATCTGATAGTCACAGGAATGTGTTCAGTTTTGCAGGCACATGGTTATAAAACAAAGCTTTTGAGCTTTGAGAAAATTCAGAGACTCACCAAAGTCATTAGAATTCTTCCTGAAGAGAAACATGAATGTCAGGACCAAATTTCATGGCAATCCATCCAATAGCTGTTGACACATTTCAGTCCAGACCAAACTGGTGACTGGCCAACAAACAGACTCTGCTATCCCTAGAGCTACATTGCTAGGTCAGCTAATCAATGTAGTGTATATTGAGAAATATTACAGGTGGCTTCAAATGAAAACAAGAGTAGTACAAACTTTTTCAGGTCAGAGACTCGTGGTCTTCACTTTGGGAAATAGACCTTTTCTATAATAACTTAAAAATCCAATTAGAATCAAAAGACTCTTAAAGTTATGATAGAAAAGGTCTATTTCTCTTGATTGTAGTGAAATAGAGAGTCCTCAATCATGATGACAAGGCAGAAAGATCCTTCGCCAGATGTCCCTCTTCATGTGATAAGTATTCAAAAAATGTTGAGAGGAAATCATTACAGTGAGAAAGAGCATTGGGGCATTTCAATTCCTTCCTAATGGTAGCAGCGGAAATCTGACAGCCAATGTCTGTGTTTCTTAAATGTGCTCTGTCATGCATTGTAAGCAGAGTGTTTTTTTTTTTAAACCTTCACAATGCTGTTGTTCACACGTTTTGTTCAAACTAAGCAGATAAGACTGGATAAATACTTGAGGAATTCAGGCTGATTCCGTGACAAAAAATTGGCACATAGGCCAACGTTTCTACATCAGGTAGCAGAGAGGAGAGATTATGTGTTAAATGGACTAGATGTGACTGAATATTCAGACTGATGCTGGAAACCCAACCAGCTTTTTTGCCTGTGAGGTCAGTAGAATTTGGAAGAAAATTTGAGATGTTATTGCATATTTACTTCTGCCAAGGAGGTTCTGTTTGACGCCCTGTTTGTGTGTTCGCACTTTTTACGCAGAGGTTGCGCAACAGCACTGCAACTTAAGCCCCATTTAAAGCCCATTTATGCTCTACGTCCAAGGCAGATACGGAGATGGACGGAGCCTTCTGTACGTCTTTTTTTTACGTTCATTTCATTCATTACGGACTGTGTGGATTTCATTCACTCTCATATCGGTGCAATTTACGAACGAGCTGACAGAAAGCCTAATTCTGCACCATTGCTCTGTAGTGATGATAAAAAATTTGCAAATGACTAGTTGTTAATGAACAAGCTTTGTTTGTATTTAAAGGCAGGATACAGGATGAAGTTGCATCTAATGTCAAGATACGATGATTCTTCTGCTGAAAATGCCTGGAGGACACATGACTGTGACACAGTCGAACAAACGAAATGAAACAGGTCCAAATTAGTGTCAGGAGACTAGACTTCAGTCTGTTTCTCAGCTTCATGACGACAAACTGAACACGTCAAGTTTCAAGGTCAAAGGTCATGTAAGGCAATGTGAATGAATGGCAGGCTTCACATTCATGAGATTGATGTCACAGTTTTAAACTTTTATACAATATTAGTACAAAAACTACTAAATATCACGGCTAAAAAAAATTAAAAACAACATACTACACATACAAAATGGGATGGATTTAGTTCTTTTACTTTATTAACAACTTTCACACAGTGTAGTACAGGAAACCAACACCTTCACACTAATGTTAACATCTTTGCAGCCTTTGCTTGAAAGATTGGAATTTTGGATGTTTGGAATTGTATTGATTTAAACAAATGGTATGAAAACATTATGAGTGCATTCATAGTTCTGACAGCCTTACTTTGCAGTGGTGCTGTTCTGTATCATAAACTCTGTGGGAACCTATCCTTATGTGAAAAGGGGGCCTCCAGATACTTAAAGTCTGTTTACAGTTTCTCAGTAGTCCCACTGCCTAAACTACTGAGTCTCAGATCTCATAGTTCCATACTTAACTTGGCTTGTTCGAGTGTAGAAGTGCATTCACACTAATACATATGTCAAAATGTACTTAAATTGCTGCCTTCAGAGACTTTTTTTCCCCCCTTCTGCAGTGTTTGTTTCTGCCTAATCATCCCCTCAGTGTGCTTGTTTGGTCATGCTCTCTGCAAAATGTGACCCTTAGGCGAAAGTTTTTAAAGGGATTTTATGACCGCAGGTTAGAAAACATGAAGTGTATCTGCTGCTCCTGCACTAATGTGTCTCGTTGCCCTCCTCATGTTTGTAGTGGACCTAAACCTCCGCCAGAGATTGAAAGTAATTGTGAAATCTAGAAGTTCAGGTTCTCTGCTGGTTTCTGTCCACAAATACAGGTTCTCTGCCCTGCCTAACCTGTTTTCATTTCACCTTTTTTTTTTCAGTGTCTGGTCTCAGTAATGTGAAGAATTATTGTACCTCAGCATCAGCTGATGAAGATACTCATAGCAGTCATAGCAGTCTGCTCCAGATATGCAGTAAAGTTGTTTGTGTGTTGTGCAAACACAACAAACACACAATAGAGATATGCTTTTAGATGTGAAGAGGAGCTAGAAAGTCTGATTTGTTTCACAGATATAATATAGATATAAAGTACATTAACTAGTGTGTATGTTAGACTTCAATAGCAAACATTCAGTTTCACATCATGTGGACCATTATCATTACAACGTACGTGTAATTAAAAAACAAAATTAAAGAAAAAAACTTCCTGAAGTCCTCTGGGGGACAAACTGCAACCGTTGCATCTGGGAAAAGTCGTTCATGTTTTCTGTATTGATTTTGACATCTATTTGTCTTCTGTGGTGCCTAAAATGGCTTGGATGCAGTGTGTGAGCCTCATAATGGTAGAGAAACCCCGAAGTAGATAATTAAAGCTGTAAAACCATCTCAAATATCAGGATGTGCTGCCTTTTCTTTTCTCTCATGAGCTTGGAATCTTCCCATTTTAGATTATTGATTAACAATGACGGGACGGTCCTCTGCTCTGGTCTGGTGTTCCTACCGTGGGCGTGGCTTATCCACGCTTCACACACAGACACGCTGACACGTAGTCGAGGGGACGGGTCGAGTAACAGTAACCCGAGTTGAGGACAAAGTCACAGCCCTCGCAATTGTACCACGCTAATTGGCAGCATGTGACTTTGGACCAGCTGGCATCAAACTTTCTCCAGCTGCCCAGTGACGACGTGATCTATAAGTCACCCCCGACTGTGGCGATCGGGTGCTTTTTCTTAATGTGGTGCAGGATGGCATTAATACTGCTAAAGAGTAGCATCACATGATTTGCTTTTGACTGTGTTGCATCTCTGGGGGAAATTTCCCCACACTGACTTTGGTTCAGCCTCTCTTCAGTCTCTTCATTCTTTCTCGTCATTTTCCACCTCTAGACTGCTGCAGTGAACTTAGCTGAGTGTGTCTGGATGTAAATTCACCTCCAGATTGATGTGTACAATCAGTCAGACATATCCTTGATGATTTAATTCTTGATTTGAATATCTTTTATCCACATGGTTGTTATAATGACGTGTCAGAAATGATTTCTGTGCTGGTGTTACTGTTTTTGTTTAGTTTATGTGAGAATGAAGAGGAGAAAAAAACACCCGGGGAAATAATAACTGTAAAGGCAGATCATTTATTTTATATTTCATATATTTAGTTATTGGAAAGTTAATGACAGTGAAAACTAAAGTCAGTACATGTGAGGTAAAACATAGAAGGAAAAGTCAGCTCTTCTGTCTTTGATCTGGTGGGTTTTTTTATCAGAATCATCTTTTTTAACACAAAATCCACCTATTTATGAATGGGATTCTACATTTATTGCTGTTGCCAAATAGTTTTTAGACGATTTGTGTTCATTTATGCAGAGCTGGTTGTAATCACGCCCATTTTAATGTGTTTCCACAGAGTCTACCGGCCCCACCAAGGTGGTGAGAGCAGGGAACCCACCCAAAGCCCGACGTGGAGGGAAGGTAATATTACGTGTGTGTGTGAGAGAAAATACTTCAAAATGGCCCAAAATACAATCACAATCCTGACATTATACTGTGCCTATGTACGCAGTAATGCTCTGTTAAAGGTCACAGATTTATAAGGCAGATGAAGGGAAAGACATGGATCTGTTTGGTTGAACGTAACGTCTGAAGAATGAACAAACTAGAAAGAGGAAAAACGACAAAACTAAACTTAACTCACTTCAACATCAGCAAAATTAAAAAAAAAGTGGTAGAAAAGTAGATTCGCTGATCAAAAATTAAAGCTGCTTCCTTTTATCGCACCTTATTCTTCCACAGTTGCACATTTGATTGATGAACTATAGATACGTTTATTACATCTGGGTTTCAGTGTTCTGCATGTTGGTGTCTGGCCAGCGTGAAGCATCCATAGCTGTTTGGTTTTCAGACTATAAAGTCATTACTTGTCAGGAGAGTAAATGGCTGTTGATTAAAATATCAAGCTGATTCTGTTTTTCACAGTTTGCATCCTGGATTTCAATATGGAGGCTATTTAATTTAGTACAGACACTCTAAATGCAGCACTTTGTTTTAATGCTGTTGAATATCAATACACTATGATCATAAATGGAATGAACATCTATTTTATGTAATTAGCACATTTCCATTCGTTCTTTCCCAGCCTCAGCGAGGGTTTGTGCAGTAATGTGCCGCCTCAAGCTGTGTATCGGCCTCCATTCATTCTTGACTGTGCATATTTAAGTTCCTGGTGAGCCAATAGCCAATAACCCTTCCCTAAAGTGTTTCATTGACAACTTCATACCTTCGTTGGCAGACACGCTGTTATACTCCAGGGTTGTTGAACCACACCTTGACTACAAACCTTTACTTCCTCTTTGTGTAGACTGCAGAAATGAAAGATGGAAATCACTTGCAACATAAGGTTAAAGATGAACAAAAAGATGGTTGCTGGGGTTGCTGAGAGGAGTTCAGTTGGAAACACAATGGTGGTAGGGTCTATTAGATTTCTGCTCAGTATTTTAAAGTTAAGAAACGTCTAGAGTCTTCGTGAAAGATGTAGTGCCTGTGCTAATGTGTTCAGTTTATATGTATATACATTTGTGGTTAAAAAAACCCCCATTTTTTTCCTTTCACTAGCCCTAATCTACAAACAAACATGTGATACATAGAAACGACTTTTTGTAAGAGCCCACAAACAAAACATGTTAAATCATGAATAACCATCATTTAGTCATAACATAGCAATAACAGTCATTTGGTGCATTTCGTTGTAAATATCTACTGGTTGAGTTCTGTCTGCGCTGCTCAGAGTCGGGACGTATTTACAAGATGGGGGGCCTTAAAGCAGAAGTAGACAACAGCAGAGAGTTTCTTTTCTTGTGCTCCCCGTCTCTCTTTCATTGCTTCCAGTATGAGTAAGTCTACGTTATTATCATGCTGCAGCTTCATTAAAAGCACCACAATAACAGCAACAATTACACCGATCACACGACCCACATCCATCTTCTGGTGAAGTCTGGTGTCTAGATGTGAAATAAAAGCATTTACCCAACATTTAACTTCAAAGAAGTAGTTTTTTTTCCCGTCCACAAAAGACTAATGCAAACATTTTAGCGAGCGTTTAAATGTGAGTTTGCCTTTGGCATTCGGTAAATAGAGGAGAGATGTGACAGAGCAGTAGCACCGACACCTTTCCTCTGAAGATAATCTTTCGTTCTTCGTTCGTATTTCTGCTGTAACTGTGCAGTAAAGCTGTAAAATCTTACACTGAAGGTGTGTGAGTCACCCGTCTTCATGGACGACCTGCTTCAACAGTTTGCTAACTCAGTATTGTTGTTTTTTTTCATTTGTTGCCCAGGTTGGAGATTTCGGTGACGCCAACAGCTGGCCGACTCCGGGGGAGATCGCGACTAAAGACATGCAGGTAGGTGTTAATGTTTGTTTGAGAACTCTTGAGTCATTAACTTGTAGATGTAGAGTTTCATCGTCCGATTGCTGATGGAATACATGTGTGTCAAAACGTGCTGCGTTGGCACGGATGTATCCGCCTCTCTCTTTGTAACCGCTCGTCATAACTTAAGGCGTCGAATAAACGCGGTGGAGTAAAGAGTACAGCATCGCCTCCAACATGTAGTGCAGTAAATGTGTCAAGTAGCAGAAAATACTCTGGTAATTGTACTTCCCACAACTATTACTCAAGTACAGTAATGCTTTTAAAGTACAAGAAACTAAAAATTGTACTCAAGTACAGTACTTGAGCAACTTATTTACTTTCCGTCACTGGTTTATCCAAACTCAACACTGAGTTTTAAATATTGTAGGATCCAAATATCACTTATGAGTATCTTTGATCATCAATCACTATTTGTATCAACTACTTTGATCTCGCTCTGTGGTGTAGATTTTTAAATGGTACACCATCAACGCCATCATACATGTACCTCTACATACATGTTCAGTCTTCTGTAGTGAAATTGAGTAAATCCACCATATAACCAACGTTTATTCTACATGTGTCCAATATCAGGCCTTTCTCAGCTGCTCAGGCCTCAGAATCTCTTCAGCAGTACAACAGTAGATTTCAGTTACAGGGCAGATTGTACAGTGTGTCACACTAACCAGACACCTTGGTGTTTGTTAGTCAGTGCTTTTAATCAACAATAGTTGTATGAAGTGCCACAGAAACCAGAGATGCAAACTCCTCACCTCCAGGCAAAATCTGCCGCTTTGAGTTCAAACTAGGTCCCTAACATGATGTGTTGATCCAAGGAGAAACTTTTTTTTGGTTGTGGGCGGATATTTTTTTTGTTTTTTTTTGTTTGTTTGTGTTGAAGTCGCTGAAATGCAATGAATGACAGCATAGTGTTGGTGTAGGGAGTTTGAGAAAAGTGATGTAAAGTGGAGTACAGGAAGAGAGTAGAATAAGTTGTCAGTCTGGCAGTAATTGTACAGTGTTGGCCACAGTGTGTGTTAATGAATACTGCAAATTCTCAAGACGATAAAAAAACAAAAGCCTCATCCGTTGTTTCCTGCTGGAATCAGGAAGAAAATTAATTCTGCCCCAGAGGAAAGCAAACATCTACCCAGTCCTTCCCGAAACTGGTCTGAGGATCTGACCCCAGAATGAATAAGAAGTTTTGGAAGCTGACATCCAAAATGCAGCTTTTGGGTTGTAGTAGCTATCAGAGCAACACAGCAGTCGATTACCGTTTTATATGTCGGTTAGCTTCTGGCTCAAATCCCATTTGATGGGATGAAATTGTGCAAAAGCAAAAGCCAAGGGATATTATTATAAAAACGTGAAAATATTTTTTTACATGCAGTATATTTTGGTATGTAATGCATAATTTAATCATTAATCAAAAAAAGGACAAGTGATTAGAATTCAGTAAATGTTTATTTGTTACGCTCTGTCTTTAAACCCTCCTGTTGGATGTGAGCACCTCAGTTGGAGTGTGGTGCATAGTTCGATCCCCAGCCCCTGCAAGTCTACATGTCGAAGTATCCTTGAGCAAAGATACTGAACCCCAATTTGCTCCCCGGGCGCCGCATGTAGTGGCAGCCCACTGCTCCTCAGGGATGGTCAAATGCAGAGAAAGAATTTCCCCCTATGGGATGAATACAGTATCTAAAAACAAAACAAAAAGACATCTCTTGCCCTGTAGCTGTCAGATACAACTGAATAGTTTTAAAAGACTGATACAACCCAGGTGATTGTATCAGTATCTTAGTACCTTAAAGGTACTAATTGTAATGTAACAGCAGCGTAGCATGTCTCACTTCACTTTCCTGCAGAAGTGTTACTTTTCTACAGTATTTGAGGCTGTAATTAAACGGTACATCCAGACAGAGCAGTCTTGCTCCTGTTAGTCCAATTTAATTCCCTTAGGACTGCTGCTTGTTTCTATACTTCAAAGAATGGAGTTCATGCAGGCTCACCGCCACGGCACGACCTTTCACACAGCTGGAAGACGAAACAAAGATGGCCGACCTCAAAGTAGGCATCAGGCAAAATGTTCTCTGAAAAGGATTTTTATTATGGAAACAAAAAGGCAATCAATCATTTGTTGAATGTCGGAGAAATTTATAAATATTTGAGAGCTCCGAAAAGTCAGTTCTGTTAAATGAATAAAAATGTGGTGTTTAGTGACGGCCCTCTTATGTTATTAATAACGATGTGGTCCGCTTGGCCTCCATCAGATATATGCAGATATATCATGTCAGAGGTGTATCCAAACAGATGCCCCAAAAAATTTAAGTTCAGTTGTTAAATGAAACACACAAACTCACTTCCCTCCAAGTAATTGGGTATAGAGGGACTTTTAATTCTTCTTTTTAAACATCAAAACCAGCAAGAGATCCAAAAAACCACTGGAAGATGATGGAGGTAAAGAAAAAGAAGTGGCAAAAGTGCTGTTATTTATCATTAATCTCATGAGAGTAATGAGAATGCATAACACTTATCTATCCAAAGGTTAAACACTGAGGAAACTCCAGGAAATAGGGGCCAAAGTGTCTCTATTCTCCATAAATCTTAGATATAAATATATATAATAATAATAAATAATAAGTGGTTAAAGTCTTGATTACTGCATGCTGTTTTATTATCGACTCCATCTTAAACCTCATTTGTCCAATGAACCGTTAACCTAGTGCTAAAGTAATTATTAACCTACTGTTGGATTGATAGAACAGTTATTATAATAGTTAATCCATTAAAACATTTATAAACCATAAACACCTAACATTTGCTGGTTCCAGCCTCATAAACGACATTTTTGGGCCAACTTTTTGGCCCGCAGTGCGTGACTTTACAAGTTCTAGTCCCTCTGTGGTCTCGGATTCAAGCACACGTCTCATTGCAGCTCCACTCATTGGCATCTTTCCTGATCCGATCAACACAAAGACCCCCTTTCCTGTATCCCTCGTCCCTCACAGCTCCTGTTCTGACTCGGGATGCATCTAATTTGTGTCGCCGCACAGTAGCAGCCGTACTCTAAACACCTCAGCTGCGTTCTCTATTCCTGGTCTCGGGGTGATAGTGTGTCATGGGAGCAAAACCCTGGTAACCTCTGCTATTTTAGGCAGCCAGGTCTGAGGGAACATGAGGGAGGGCGCGTGTCCTCAAGCGGGGAAATGTCGGTCACATCATCGGAGCCAGAAATAGCCGAGGGGTCTGCTGATCGAAAATGTAGGTATGGAGGGGTGGAGTTTGGAGGCGGTGGGCAGGGCCTGGGAAGGGATGTCCTTTTAGGGACCCCCTTCATTAAAGCATGCTGCATCAGGGCTGCTGCTATTCTTGGGAGGTGACAACACGTGACATTTAAAGCTGTAAATCAATGGTGGGATACCACAAACGATTCCCGCTGTGACATAGTTACTGAAACCTGATAAAGGAGGGGCTTTGATGGCAGATTTGTGCTTTAGAAACCTGAGATTTCACCCAATAAAATGTCCAAAATGTCCACATTTTAGAGCTGAAAATACAAATGTCGTCATTAATGGTACTTTTATCTGAGGCACCTATTATTTCACTTTACAGAATTTGCACTAATGCCTTTTCTCCTTTCAACAGTTTAAAGCACAAAACACATTTTACTGCCATGTTGATGTGACAGATGTGTCTGAAGAACCACAAACACATTTTCATATTTACTTATTGTATTGTCAAAAAAGGGGCTTTAAGATATTTGGAACTTCTTATTTTCATTTGTCATTATTTTGAAATTATAGATTCAATTGGAGCAGGGATTAGTTAATCACTTATCAATCATTTACTCATTGCAGCTTCACCTGTGGGAGTTTGATGCTCTTCTGTGTCATGTGGTTGTACATTGAACACCTTTGTTATTTTGGAGTGCAGATTGCACAAAGTATTTTTCCCTTTGTATGTAGACAACAAACAACCATCAAGAAAGTAAATGAAAGATAATCAGTAATGGAAACAGGAATGAGCTGCGGAAGAAAAAGAAATATTACAGCGTTGTAATATGAATTCCCCTCTTTGCAAAGCATCACATTAGATTCAGCTTAACTTTAAAATGATGATTATTATGAATGAATTTTCCTACTTTTTTTTAATGCTCTTTACAATCAAACCTTTGCATTCTCCATCAAACTGTCAAATATGTGTTCAGTAGACAAAGCCTATGGAAGGTTGTCACACACCAGCATGTGTGGCTGTGTTTAGTCAGGACAGGCTTGTGTGTTTGTTGATGTAACTAAATGGTTTGTCTATTTTTCTTAGGATTATCACCCCATTATGTTTGCTTTTGTGTGTCCAGAGTGAAAAGACCATTGCTGTAATGTTTATGCTATAACAGCCGCCATGTTTAGGAGCCTTTATCTATGCTTGTGAAGGTGACAGAAGCTTCATCGAGTGCCTTCCTGTGACGGGAGACCAAAGAATCCGCATCGCTGCCAACATTTCCTCCGTCTTGTTCATTTCTGTCATTTCACACTTCGCCGTCCTCACTAGAAATAACTGGCTTTTATTCCCAGCTGTGCAGAAGCTAGACGATGTGTGCCTGTCTTGATGTAACGATGCAACATTAGCCATTTAGCCAGTGAGATGATGTAAGATGTACTTTATAAAACCCAGAGGGAGCTCTGTAGAAGCAGCAGATGCCTCTTATCGTTCGTTTGGCATTTCCAGGGTGTTTGATGGCTGCAGGAGGAAGAGTAATAACCTCAGAAGAGATAAAGCAGCAATAATTAAGCTTTCTTCACTTCAAAACCAAAAATGGACCAGATTTTTAACTGCATGCAAGGGACTCACTGATGACTCTGTTAGCTCACTTTAGGGCCTAAAGAAGTCCCCAAACGATAAAGTGTAAGACTCCCTACTCAAATTCATCCTTAGCCGCTCAGCGGCAGAGCTTTTTAACGTCGTACACCTATGTGTACATGGAGTATGAATGTGTGTGCATCATGGTCCACCTCATTGTCTTCTCTAAATTGCTCTTCCTTCCCTCTGTTCAGATTGAGGCAGTGACACGGACCGTGTCCTGCCCGCCGACTGTCAGGCAGGTCAGAGACTCATGGAGATTCACTGTAAGTTCAACCTGTAGCTTATGAGGCCTCTATAACAAGTTAACACCTCCAAACTCCGCACCACACGAAGAGAAAACCAGAGCCAGTTAAAGCCGAGTCGAAGTCAAACTGAAAATGGAAGTTTTTTCACTTTTTGTGTGAGGAAACTTCAAGCTTCCTGTCCTTTTTACTGAGGTCAAGTGGAAAGTGGAAGTCAGTTATCTTGTAGTGCTAACGTTAGCACTGCTTAGTCATCTCCTGCTCACTCAGTGCTGGTTTCATCCCAAATTATTCAAAGGAACATTTGCTGTAGTTGATGTTACACAATGAGTGGGAGAGAGAGAGAGAGAGAGAGAGAGAGAGAGAGAGAGAGGGCACCGGGTCACATGTATCGACAAAATTTCAAGGATAACAGGCTAAAGCTTATTCATACAACAAAAAAAGAATTTATAAGTATCCTTAACAATTATAAAAGCTTACAGTTTCATCTTTCCCTTAAAGCACAATTTAATCTGCTTCTTTTTTTTAAAATTAAATTTTATTTTTTATTTATTTTATTTTTTGTTGTTGCAGTATTTCATTCCACTTTACTGCACCCAACATTAGCTAGTGTTAGCTGTCCTGCCTGCATCTGTCAAAGTAGTATTGGAACCTCCACAATATGTGTGTGTTACATAATGTTAAAAAAAAAAAAGCTTAAAGATGGGACCAGAGAAAAGTTTGATGAAACTGAAGTGTTACTCTCAGTGGTCTGTCACTGCAGGGGGAAAAAATCAAATGTAAGGTTCTTATTTCTGGTTTTATTAAATACATTTAAAAAATAACATCAATGCATGATTGTTTTTGGGGCAAAAATACATTTTTTATTTCCATTTGACTTCAGGGAAGATTCTGATATTTTGATTCCATTCCTGTCAGTGTTTCCATTTTCTGCTAGCTGAAGTTTCATGAACTAGTTCATGTAGATTTGCCCTCAGTTAACCCCCCAGCTGCAATGTTTAAGACTCCAGTCATATCGTAAGCAGCTCGACGCTGAAGCCTTTTATTGAAAGCCTTACTTCATCATCTGTTTAATCGCCTGCCTGCTTCTTTCCTTTTCTTTTAAATTTAAGGTCACAGAACACGGCATATGAAGGCTTTGAGAAAATCTCATGTAAAAACAAAAATTCAACCTTTTTTTTTTTTTTAACCGCAATGTTTGATTTTTGATTTTGATTTTAACACAAAGTATTAGACTACAGATTACTGAACCATTGTCTACATTTTTCCTCTGGGCTCTGTGCCTTTTTAAAGAGCCATAGCACTATCCTACTGTTTTAAGACATGCACCCATATGTAAAATGTATGTAAACTTAAGATAAACTATGGGAACTTTGTGAAGGTACCAGTCTAAAGTTGCCAAAGAGGTTCTTCTCATGTCAGATCAGCATGTAAAAATGTCTTCTCTGCTTGCAGAGTGGGGCAGAAGAGGGTTAAAAGAAAGAAATCCTCATTCAACCATAATAACAGTCCAAACAGCACTTGATCCATTTGTTATTGAGTTTCATTTATGCCAACAACAGGATGAAATGTCCAGCAAAACACCTCACCTCCAGCACATGAGGAATTAGGAATCACATTTGCTCTCAGACATTTTCAATCTGCAGCATAATTCACTGTCTAATAAATGATGTTTTATTAGGACATACACTAGAGAGAAATTGAGGGCCAGCACTAATTAAAGCTTCAGCAAACAGGGTTTAAGTTGCTGCGGCCCGTGAGAGAACAGAAGACGATGTTCCTCCAGGTGTGCACAAGTATTAGACACACATGGTTGTTATTTTAACAGATAAATGAAGCCAGCAGTGTTACACAATGCACATCTCCATCCATGTCTGAACAGGGCCCAACACAGAATTCAAATTTGGAAATTATCTTGAGTGTGAAAATGAAATCTAATTGTAGGTTCCACATGTAGTTTTAACTTGGGTGGATCGGCCCTCGCCTCTCAGATGGAAAGTATTAACAGACATATTTAAAGCTGTAACATGTCATTACAGTGGGTTATTGATCTGAACCCTGCGAGCAGCCCAAAAGTATAGGGTGATGATTCTAAGGACCGCAGCCTGGGATACGTGCAAATGCTTAACTTTGTTAGACTGGAAATCATCTCCCCACCAGTCTAATCATAACAGTTTAACACCCTTATACCATACCAGAATTGCTTGTGCCTCCTTTTGCTGTTTGGTGAGACTCACCGTTAACACTTGCAGAACCACAGTGCATGTCTGAAGTGCAGCATTTGAATTTGGTGTGATCGAGTCAGTTCATAAGACGCTGAAAGACTCATGGCTGTTTGTACATGGACTAAATGGTTTGGCAGTTGAAGTGTGTCATGCCTCTTGCTTTTTAACTTGGCTGGAGTCAAACTCTTTTTGCACGACTCCCTCAGGAGTGTCCGACTTTGCAGCCGGTGTATTTTGCTGATAGCTGAGCTGCTGTGCAGGGATGAGCGGCTGACCTCTGTTTGATTTGAATGGAGTGAGATATGAGCCGTGTGAACAAAGATAACCAGCAATGGCAATTCATGTTTCTGCCCTGTGTTCGATAGGCTTTGCTGAATGACGGGGGTTTCAGTTGTGTCTCTCAACTGCACTAAAACATAATGAGGCGAAACAAAAAGGTGGGATTGTGGAAATTGTAAGCCACGTGTGAAGTTTCCTTTCTCTCTGTCACTTCTATCGTGGCCTGATGGGATGGCATCTGCATTTTCTGAATTGATAAAATGCTTCTCTAAAACAGTTTGATGTGAACATAAAACATCCCATTCTGAATGTAAATAATAACAAACTACCAATCTATTCCACAAACTACATTGAATAGTTAAATGTTTCTTCTCCATATGTACTTGTTGGATTTTTATTTATTTATTTTTTTTACACTTTACAACCCATTTCCAAAACAGCTGGGACATGTGTTAAGTTTAAACAGAACGCAGTCACTCGTAAGAAGGAGGAAGATTGATGATGTAATATTTCATCGCTCAAAGATTTGTTGCATTAGAAATCAGACTTTTTCCTTCCTCTCAGCCGTTGCACAACATGCATTTCAGTTTTTAACCACGTTGTCTTCCTCTGACACTGCAAAACATCTACAGTGGAGAGAACGGCTGTGGCTCTGGAGTCTATGCTTCGTGGCTCCAGCCCGGTGCAGCAGGTTGATGCCTTGAGGATGCTGCGCTTCTTCCTCAGCATTTTCTGTTTACAGGTGGATTGCAAACCAACTATATAAGTGCATACTGCCCAACAACTATATCGCAGTGTGTGTCGATGCTGCATTTAAGTCAACGACAGCAGTGTTGTTAAATATTATCGACTATTTATCGACTAAAATTTCTCTATCTGAGGTGAACCTGGTCTCATCCTTGCTTGAGATTGATTGAGCCTTTTGAGGATGCCTCTTTCATGCCCCAGTCATGATTTCTGTTCACTGTATTGTTTTGTCCCGTCTTGTTTGAATCATGCTTTGGCATCGACTTCAGAATAAGCATATATTCACAACTAGACGGACAGTCAGTACAGCACACACCTCCACCAAAGCCCAACAGTCCCCTTTAAATTAGATTAAAACCTAATTCAAATTCCAATCATTAACTTAACCTAACAAGTTTAATTAAAACCCACCAAGTAGCTTATAGGGATGGGGGTTGGTTTTGAATATTCTGATAGTCATTTTTAATAAATAAAAAAAATCAGTTAGTATACACCGTTATCGTTGTGTCATAAAAATGTTTTCTGATTGATGATTATCAATCAGATGATTGATATGATTATCGATGAGTATTTTTCCTTGTTATGCCGACCCCCAGTAGTCTGTGTAACTGATAAATATGTGTAAAAAAAAAAAAAGAAGCCCAATCTTGCACCGTTAATGGAAGTGAAAAACATTCATGGATCCACCCTTTACTCCAAACTGATGGTTTCCTCCTTTGCATTTCCTCCCACCCTGTTGCTACATGCTACATTTGTGTGAGTTTGAGCTTGAGTGTGTTAATTATAAACTAGTGAAGTAGATAGATTTGTTCAACAGCAGGTAGACAGGGTGACATTTACCAGGGCTATAGATGCTCGGATCATAAAATTGGCAAATGCTGACTGTGTGCTAAGCCCCGCCCCTTCCCTTACTACATTGCTATGCAGATGTATGCCTCAGAATTCCCAGTAATGTTCTAAAAAAATCACGATTTTCACTTTAACTATTAAAAAAAGCTGCTCCTCAATTCTTTCTGGCTGAAATAACAACTAGGCCTATTGTTAGCTGCTTTTATCAGCTATAGCTAGGTAGCTAATTAAGCTAACGTTAAGGTTGGCTGGTAACATCGACTCAAATGACCAGCCGTGGATCTTTGATTTTAAAAAAAGGTAAAGTTTATGGTTTTAGAAAGGTATTAAGTAAAGCCAGCACTCTTCATTCCCTTTGGACTACAAGTATTTCTCTTACCAGTGCTCCATGTTCATCCATTTAGCATGCTTTGAAATTCAAAACTTGACAAAATTAGCATACCTCTTCAGGACCTGCTAATTATGTTGCTACGCTAGGTTGCCTGTCTGTAATCATGTGACTGTTTTGATGAAAATGAAAGTTTTGTGGTCAGACTTTCACATTGCTGAATCAGAAAATATGTGTGACTATGTGAGTATTTAACATCGTGTCTGTGGCATTAATTTCAGGGAATCAAATGTTTCCTGTAATTTTGTGTTATTCAGAATAGTTTTTTATTCTGCTGTGTTAAGGTCCTAAGTATCCTTCACTGGACGTTGTAGCTCCTCTGAATGTCTGTGTCCACCTCTTTCCTCTCCAGGGTCATAAGAAGACGACAACGAGCAAGAAGGAGTCGAAGGAGAAGAGGGAGATCATCGAGGAGAGCAAGGAGAACCTGAAGGCCAAGTCTGACGACTCTGGAGAGGAGAAGAACGGCGACGACGACTCGCAGAAGAACGGACCAAAGAAAAAAGGTAAATATGGATTGGACAGTTGGTTTATTAATGCTAGCATGGCCTCTAAAAGCATTTTACAGAACTTAATGAAAAGGTTAGTGGAAATGTTCAAGTATTTATTCTTGCTGGTTCCTCACTTTTCACTTTTCACTTTTTAAACTAGGTGGGGGAAAAAAAGGATGTAGAGCTCCTGGAAATGTAGAAATAAAGGATACAATGACAGCCAGTATGTTTGCATGGACACAAGTAGCTTCAGTTTGCTTTTGACTTCTGACAAGATCGACCAGCTCAGGTGTTTCATGGCAGCCGAAATTAGCATTTCCTTCTTGACATAATCAAATTATTACAGTGCAAACAAATTATGAGCAGGCAACGAGGTCATCGACTGATGTTCATTATGCAGGTCTCTTCTATATACAGTATTTCAATATTTAACCTGTTTAAAACAGTAAAACCAACACATTTGTTAAGTTGACTTGACGACACAGTCCCGTTTCATGCATGCCTGTCATGGTCCCTGCCAGCCTTTGTCACGTACGGTGCGCCGCTGCTGAAAGAATATAGGGGAGACACTGAATCTGTTGAAAACTGAATGCCAGAAAATAAAAAAAATATTGTAATGTCAGTTTTTTCTAATATTGGGCAACCCGACAAACTTAACCTGCAGACGTGCTGAAGAAGTGATGAGCTCCTCATGTCTCTTCTCTGAATATTCATCAATGAAGAGAACTTTCACAACTCTGATCTCAGCATTGAAGCCAAACAACAGAAGTCACTCTAAATCGGTCACCATAGCGACCCCCACATCCCGAGCAGCCGACGGATCAAGAGATTTACAAACAATACAAAATGGCAAAAGACAACAGGAGAGCAGAAAAATGAATGAAGACATAAAATAAACAAATATGACCATGACATCGACAAAAAGTATTACTACTATACTAGTAAATACATAAACAAATGAAGATGACTAAGTGAATAGGTACATTCAGTACACTACTAGGTAATAAAGTGTAGTAAGTAGCTATGTATGAACAAAAAGTATTATTACCATATTCAAATAGTCAAAAACGTAAAGCCAGTAATCTGAACCATTACAAAAAACATTTGTAAACTTGACATACTGAGTGCTACTAGTATATGGACGTCAGAATTCAGCCAAGTTCTGTAGTTTTTATTTCCTGTTAGTCTCTTCCTCCTTCCCTTACCTACTCAGTCAGCAGATTGGCATCTGGCCGTGTCACTTAAAACTCATTTACTCTCCATATTGCATGTGGTACCTGTCACTCACTCACCCAACACTGCTACAGCCAGATGTTTGCGGCAGCAGATCACTGATGCGCCCTGCTGGCTAGCAGAGGTACCGCAGGAGACTTTCTCCCAACACTCAGCGGTGACGATGCACATTTTTCATCACAAAAGTTGCACGTAGAAAACATCCAGTGACTAAATGTTGTTATAGTCAGCTAACCGTCCAGAGAAGCTGTTGTGTCCCAAAAAAACTCTTCCACCAACCCCTGAATCCTGAAGGCAAACTCACCTCTTTTTTTCTTTAAAGATAGATTATTATTTAAGTAGATATTAATTATGATTAGAAAGGTTTAGAATATATATCATTAGTATTCATTCCTTCCTACCCAGGTAACCCAACTGTGAACATTTAATTTCTACTTGTGAGATTGTTCCATCGCCTGTTCAATGCATGTTTGAATGAAATAGTATAATTTTACCTGAAATAATTACATTGGCTTAAAAAAAAAACTTGTCTTTCTTTGCAACTTAAGTGGCTAATTTGAGATCTTTATGGAGAAAAAGTTAAAACATAATATATTTTCCCCACCACTTTCATTATGTACACTGGGTATTTGCAAGTTATTGAATTGTCTTTTTCAATGAACAGAAAATGTTTAGATTTAGTTGCAAAAGGGATAAATTAAGAATATTTTACCAAAAATAAAAAGCCAGAAATAAATGTTTCCTCGCAGTAACAAGACAAAGAAACTTAATTTGTGCTAATAGTTCAATAGTTCAGTTATTCTGCTTTTTATTACCAATTCAATTTTTCTCTTTGAAGAAACAAAAAGGAAAAAGTAAGAATGACCTAAATGTTGAAAATGACAGATTGTGACACCTGTCAGAATAAAATTGAGTGGATGAATTCATGTTGTTCTAACTGTTGCCTCTCCATGTGGTTCCAAACAGGGAACAAGCAGAAGTGGGTTCCCCTGATGATTGACGTGAAGTCTGAGGGTCCCAGGGAGCGCTCTGCCTCAAGGAACAACAGCAGGCAGAACGAAACCCCCCGCCTGCCTCCCAACGCCAGGAATGACCTCAGAGGTCAGTCTGTGATGTCATCACCTCACAGCGATGCAGAATGCAAGCTTAAAGCACTACTTTTGAGCTGATTGTGTTCGATGATATGTGTCTCTGGTTTGTTGTATCTGTGTTGCTGCATGTGTGCTCCTACTAATCTGATACCTCTTGATAGCTTCATTCTTGCTATGTACACACTATAAATGTCAATCAAATGTGGTTTGCAGAAGAGGATGTGTGATATGTCGGCCAGAGATGAATAATTCTGTAGGACTCTCTGCACTCAGAGTTTCTTTTGCCGTTTTCACAGCTTTGTGAACTTCATGTGATATTAGTTTTAGCTCCACTCGTGCGCTGACAGGAAGGTTGTTGGTTTCCCCGCAGACTGGCACAGTCAAAAGCACGAGCGGGAGTGGCGTGACGACCACGACGAGGTGTCCAGCGTGAAGAGCGAGGGAGCGCCGTTCCGCGGAGGCTTCAGAGGGCGTGGGCGTGGAAGAGGAAGAGGTCGGGGGCGAGGCAGAGGTGGCGCTCGAGGTACGTGGACAGACATGCATGGACACAGACTAAAACTCTAAAAAAAGAAATACAACATAATCACCAGTTTGTCATCTTCAAGAAATGCTTGAAATAGAAGTTTCTGTTGTTGGTCTTTCATATGTGGTCATTCGCCTCTTTTTT